>JAUBNY010000167.1:425551-442426 GCA_032275445.1 Crypturellus soui | reverse complement strand
TCGTTGATGAATAAATTGAACAGGACTGGACCGAGGACTGACCCCTGGGGGACTCCGCTCAACACAGGCCTATATATATATCCAGTAATATGTGTATTTCTGTACACATTACAGTGTGCTGTACACTTTTCTTAATGTAATGATTTACATTGCAGTTATGATCCCTTGTCTAGAATCTTGCTTAATTCAGATGTAAGATGAAGCAGATGTCAGCTCAGTAATGTGAAATGCATGAATTGATATATTGCTTATTTGTCAATGAACTTTTAAAAACGATATACAAGTTTAATCTTAAGTGAGCAAATCAGGAAGATTATTTATTTATATGCTTGGCTACACAAAAAAAAAATGGAATATTAGGACCACAGTAACTTTATAAACAACGTGCTTTGTGTTATGTATAAAATGTCACTTTTGTTCTTGGTTATTCACTTTTTTTCCACAAAAGCTGGAAATAGTTGGCAGTGTATTTACTGAAAGAGGTGCATTCATTCTATAGAATGATAAAGTACCAATAGTCCATTAGAATTACCAAAATATAGTTAAAACTAGGTATGCACTGAAATATGCTCCTCAAAATTTTAATTTTAAAGATAGCTGATCAATCTGTTTGAAAAATATGCAGAAGTCTTAAGTGACAATAAATAGGTAGTATTAATGGACCAAAGGATTCTGTGTGAGGATACACGATAGTACGAAACAACACAGTGACTATAACTCTTCAATAGGTACGTGAGTCTTTTGACAGAACAGAAGCCTCAGGTAATCTAGCAACTTTATGACCTTGGTAACATTGTTAAAATGAATATCCGCAATGTACTTGCATTGTATATTTCAAACATACATCACAGATTCTTAGAGCTGAAGTACTTGAACAGAATACTACTGCTTTTTTAAACCTTATGTCAAGAGTTTGAGTTATATAATATAGCCAAGGAAATCAGAACCTTTTCTGTTTCAAATCCAGTCTCAGTGTAAACAGCACTTTTCTGCATATTTTTGTGCTTGTATAGAGGCAATGAGTTATTGGATTTTCATGGGTTTTTTTTCAAGCTCATCTATCATTCTACCATAGGTGCTTCAAAAGATACTCCAGGTCATCCCTGAACAGGCAGCAGGAAGTGGCTCATTATTCTACACCACCTCAGCTTAGACTACTTGATTACTTGCAGAAAAGAAAGGAGAGGAAAGGAGGCCAGCAGTATGACCTCAAAATTTCTAAAGCTGGAAATGTAAGTGTCCTTAGACTTAGGTGGGTGAACTTTTAACTGTTTATTTCAATTATTTAATGTTAATGCTGCTTTGTTCTTGATCACCTTTCAGTGCGTAGATATGTGGAAACAGAACCCTTGCTACTTGACTGCACCTTCTGAAGTGGATGTAAGTTCAGATGTTACCAAGATCAATTATTGTTCTACTGTGTGCAGAAGGAAATGACTGAGTGTCCAATATCAAATAATGCTATTTTTATAAATGGGAATGACTTTAATTTTTGAAGAAACTTTTGGTGTACTGTGAGGTATAAATGCAAGCTAAACCACATTGCAGTACATTACTACTTTAACATAATGCTTTGGATGAAACAAACAGTGCAAAGAAACCTTCAGGATTGTCAAGCTGTGAGGTGAATGTGCACACCTGTCTGATTTTTTTTTATGATAATATAAAAAAATAGAAACAAAAATGAGATAAATTATTTTTAAATGAGTCAGCTTGGTAGAAATTGCTTTTTTGACGTATTATGACACAATAGGACATTATGTTTTAAATAATATTTTTATATGGAGAAATTCTGATTTGGAAATCTTGTCTTCAGTCTATGTGTACATATAAAGGAAAATAATCAAGGATTATTCTTTCAGAGTCTTAGACGTCCTTGGGTTTTGGCACTGCCAGAATATATTCTATTAATATACCAATGGGACTAGAATAGATTGTAGTGTAGATTGGCCCAAGTGTAGATGGGACTTAATAGAGCTGACAGGAGCGTGCGTTACACGTTTGAAATGATGCACTAAGTTTATACAGACCTCTCTCTCTTTGCTTTTCAGCAGTATTATATCTACCTCCATCAGAGTTTAGGGATTCCTGCTATTGCCAGATTTCTTAACTGTTCTTCATTGTGGCCAGTGGTTTAAATCTGTAGTTTTAATCCATGTTTTCCTCTTAATATTTTTGCTAAGTTATAATATAGCAAATATGGTAAAACAAAACAAGTGTAAACTTCTGAAAGTTCTCCTATTTGCTTTTCATAAATGCTGAACACAGAGAGGGGTGCTATAAGAAGTATGAAGTTATCTTGGCTGTTTCTTGCACTCACTTTCTAAGAATCTGATGTTAGCCACTTTTAAAAACAAGGTGATGTGCTATATTAATTCTAAATCTGTTCTAGCGTTTCTATTCTAATATCTGCACTTCATTTAAGGTGGAAAAATATGCCAAAGTGGAAAAGTCCATCAAGCCTGATGATTCACAGCCAACTGTCTGGCCAGCACATGTGAGTAGTTTAAACCTTTGGCCAATCTTTTCTGTCTCTCCTTAAAATGCCTCTTATTTCAGCAAAATCTGAATAATCTAGGAATAGTCTTCCCTTCTCCAATTTAATCTTCCATATGTTATATAAATATGGGAAGGAAATGATTACAGAGACTGCTTGCAGTTGAATAGCAATTCAATTGCAATTCATCAAGCACATAATTAATAAAAACAGTTTGCTGTTATTAATTGGATAGTAAAGTAAATAAAGATTTATAAATTTGATTCATAAAACTTAATCTCAGTTTTGTAATTAGAACATGATCAGAAAAGTGGTAACTGTTAATTACAAGCTACTGTAGTGTCCTCAGATTTTCCACAAATTTGGAAAGAGGTTATGTTATAAATGCCTCTTACAGAAAGCTCTTTCTGCAGTGTTTAAATCAAACATCAAGATTAAGCACAAATTACATAACTTGATAAGGAGAAGTCATTTAATAATTGAAATAAATAATTGGTTCTTTGTTGTTTCTGAGGCAAGATACTACGTTATTATCAACACCTACCATGGTGTCTTTGTACTTTCATAGTAGCAAAAGGTAGGACTTCCCATCTCTGGGAACGTTCATTTTTGACGTTCTACTCTGAACTTCTTTTTTGTGTACAGTTATTTCTGAATATGTTTATTCTGTCTGCCTTTCCATATCAGACATGATTAGTGTAGGTTTTTTTTCTGTATTTTTAAGAGATCATAACTTTTTTTTTCTGCTCATCCTTTTAGAGAATTTGTTCTTGGATCCATTTCACTTCACATATTGAACACCTTTTTATAATGTATTACTTGACTCATTTTCTACAGACATGGTGTGTTTTACTAACTCTGTACTGCTTTATTAAGATTAATTTGGTAATTTTCTTTTGTCTTTTAGGAAGTAAAAGATGATTATGTGTTTGAATGTGAAGTTGGTAATCAACTTCAGAAAACAAAACTGACTATTTTTCAGTCTCTTGGCAATCCATTGTATTATGGTAAAATTCAGACACTCAAAGGTGATGATGAAAGTGATAACCTATTAACTCCATCACAGTAAGTTACATATTTTTTTAAATTGTGCTATGACCTGATAGAAGACAAATAATATGTAGTCTTTTTGGTCATGAAAACAAATTTCGCTCAGGGACTAGAATTCTGATCTAAGACTCTTATCAGAAAAATTGGAAATCTGCAAATTTTCTGCCTAAAAAGGATACATTTTTCAAGCAACCATTATAATAATTAAATATTCTCTTACAGTACATCTGTGTGAAAGCTTTTGCATTAAAGCGATGCTAAGAACCTTAGCCAAAGTAAATAAAAGATGAACGAAACATGAAAAACATGAACTCTAAAGAAGTTTAGTCCTCATGTTTGTGGTTATGTTTTGAATTGTCTGCTGTTGGCTGCAATTCTACAGAGTTTTTGTATTCTTAGCTCTGCTCTTAGCTCTGCCCATGCTAGATTCTTTCTGTGGATGAACCTGTGCAGCAGAGCAGACCCTCTACTTTTCAGCAGGGCAGAGGGCATTTAGCTTGAACAAACTTCAGTTCTGTTAACCAGTTCTGTTTTTATTGCTGTGTACTATATAATTCTTATGTATTGCATTTAATTAAAAATCTTAGTATTTTCATGCTTAGGATATTCTATTCCTGGACTTCTCGACCTATTTGCTGTTTGTTTCCCAGTCCAAAAATGCGATGCTGACACATGTAATAAGGATGAGAATTGAAAGGCATGTAAAGGAGACAGATGCTCAGTTTTTCTTGAAAATACAGGTTCATGAGAACCTGTATTCTTACTCATTTGAAAATCCTAGCATTGGAAGTGAAAGACATTTCATCATTTTATAGTAAAATAAAAATGTTTTTGACTAAAACAGAGAAAAAAAATGTAGTTAAAAGTTCTAACAAGTTCTCATAATAAAATAGTTTTCAAACCATAAGTATTAATCAATAGAAAAACACTTAATTGGGTGTTATGGAAATGATGAGGACAAGTCAAATCAAATAAAGAAAACTAAAAGCTTAGTTAAAATTTTAAGCTAAAATTGTTCTTAACATTTAGACCAAATGAAAATTTAGCTTTTTTTTATGTCAGCAGCATTGGTTCATATACATATTTGTTATACTACTTTTCATAGTAGAGGTCCGTAGCAAATATTCACTTCCTGTTTCTGGGAAACACAAAATAGAAAATTCTCATAATGTCTTTGCTTTATGGAGAATCTACTCTTAAAGGATCCATATTAGTACTCCATCATCCTCAATGTAACCTTAGTATAGTGTATTGTATGCATGATTATGAAGCCAAGTTTGTAATTTAGGTAGTAAGTAATACCCAATCTGTCAAATTAATATAGTTTTATGTTACTGGGCAGGTCCCAAATGAGAGCAGCATTCCATTCTTTCAAAACTTTGTGAAACCTACAGAAACATATTCGCTTAATCCAATTAATAACTGAAAATATATTATACGTTTTACATTTCAGGTTCCTTATTGGTTCCAAGACCGATGCTGAAAGGTAAATTAATATAGTATATTTGTGTAGTTGGCTTGGTGCAAGAGAACAAATTGTATCCTTTTAGCCTATGACTCCTAATGTTGTGGTAATGAAAAAAGATGCAGGACAGACAGGGAAAACATGGGAAATTACTAGTTGTAAAAAGAAAAACCATGTAGTATACCATCTGTACTTTTAACACTTGTAGAAATAATAGAGGAAAGGATATTACCTAATTCCAAGAATGTTGCTGCACAGTGATTTACAGAACTACTGTTAATTACAAAGGTAATGGTAAAATTCTGAGAGCACTTAACAGATGCCTTGCCTTAAGAATTAGCATGGTAAATTGACAATCGTGGAAGTTGTTAATTTTAACTTATATTTTATTCATTGTTTGATTCAGATTTATTGAGTAATCTTCTGTTTTTGAAATTACAAAAGAGTTTATAAAAAAAAGTAAAGAATTTCTAAAATAAATATATATATATAACTGAGGCAACAAAAAAAAGTTTATTTAAATATTTTTCAGTACGGATCCCATTTGTTACCTGTATTTTGTGCATATAAGCATAGAACCTTTAAAATGCAGCTTCTCTCAAAGCTGTTCATGTTTTTGTGCCCTCATAGGAGATCTTGAGGTGATATACATACCATAACCCTTTTCCATTCAGTTCTTACATGCCTGACAGAAAGATGAATCCTTGATTTGGTTAAAATTCAGTGTTTGTTGGTTTAATAAGTAACTTGGATGATGAAACTCTTTGCTTATATTTTCTGATACCTCGTTTGTGGTAATACAAACTTTAGTGTGTTTTGCTGCAAGCTGCCCTGGGGCACTGGTTGGCCAAAACCCAAACAGTAATATACCAGTAGTGCAGGGGTATAGTTCTAACTGGGATTGCTTTCCTGTTCACGTTTGCCCCTCTGCTTTGCAAATCCTATGAGAATAAACAGTTTGTTTTCAAGGACGGAGGCAGAAGAAAGCATGAAAGGGGGATGGAAGGACCACCCTTTTGAGTATGCAGTATTTTCTTACTCTGGTTCCACTGTCATTTCAAGCTAGTTAGCTTAGGCAGCTAGTTAGCTTAAGCAGCTAGCTGCTTAAGAAAGGACATAACGATCTTGAAGGTCTTTTCCTGCCATTATGATTCTATGACACTGCCCTCTTTATCGTGCCATATATCTTGAGTACGTTCCTTATGCCAACGTAACTTGTTATGTAGCAGCATATTGCATCGGTGCTATACCATATTGATATTTAGCTCATAATACTTAGGTGTAAACTAATGCAGATATCTCACCTTACCTCCTTACTTTGTAGTGCACTCCACTCACATTTGAAACAATATTCCCTCATCTTAGTTTTGTCAACTTAGTTGTGAGATGTAATATTTGAGTTTGTGGAACAGTATTTCAGATTCATTTGTCTGATGTCTTTGATACCTCATATTCCTGGGTACATCATTGCTAATTAGGCTCCTAGAAGGAAGTTTGGTTGTACTGATACTCAAGGAAGGAAGAATGGTTACTCTCCCTGTGATTCTTTGAGATGCACTCAGTAGGGATTTCTCAGTCGTCCTTTGTTGTGGGAGTCCTCAGCTAACATCATCTTCAGTTTGGAGGAGGGTTGACCATTCTATGTGGAACGTAAATAGCACAGGGCATATGTAAGCCCAGTGAACACAGACTCGTAAAGAATTCTGGATTCATGTGAAGGAAATGGATTCCCCACTAACTACATCCCAAAGAATTACAGTTGCTTTTGGGAAGGGAGCTGTTCTGTCTTCCCTATTCTATTCCTCCAAAAGAGTGTTTCTTGACCTTGGATAAAGCAGTTTGCTGTCTGATTCAGCTTTACTACAGGGACTTACTTTATCTATAAATATTGGTAAAAAGCACATTAGAAAAAAATGTAATAAGAAGTAAATGGAACAAATCTAAACTAGAAAAAAAAGGAACATGGAGTAGAAAAGTTTATTAGAAGTTTACATTTGTTAATCTTAAATCTTTTTATGTTCTAATGTTTGTTTCAGAGTGGTGAACCAGTACCAAGAGTTAGTACAAAATGAAGCTAAATGTCCTGTGAAAATGATTCATAATTCAGGTGGATCCGTCAATCTTAGCCATCTTTCTCCAGGGAAGGAAATGGAAGTGAGTTTATTGAGCCCTCTATTTCTTACATTAGCATTTGATTTTTAAACCATTAGAAGAATCTTTGCTTTAAAAAAATGCTACACATTTCTTCAGAAGGAAATTTTAAACACAGTACTGTTGTAATCAATCATTTGGGGTAGGTATGTTGTAAAGAAGTTGCAGGAAAATACTTTTGCTTGTAGGTCTACAACAGGTTCTTTCACAGAGCAGCTTAGGAGAATACATCTGTGCACTTCCCAGCACAGACCAGTAAACAGACAGATGTAGCAGCTGAATTTTTTCTTTTACACCCCCTACCATGCTAAAAGAATATATACTTTTACCTGAATTTGAAGAGACAAACTTTAAAAAAAGAATCTTGAAGACACCTGTGCTTATATGTATACATGCAGTAGAGATTGCTGCATCCCCAGATTCTCATGCCTGGCATGATATTGCCCTATATTTATTGATTTGTGCTGGTTTTCTTGGTCAAATTCAGTACTCTAGTGGTAAGTTGGGTGTACCAACTGGAAAATGAATTTCAGTAAATGGGGGCTATTCACTTTATTGCATCTCTCTCAGAAACCCACTTTTAACCTAGAATAACCTTTCTTTGAAAGAGTTCTTCATGTTAGTCAAAAAAGTAGTCAAAGGCCAGCAATTGCAGAGAGGAAGTAGTATGTATGTATGTATGTGTCTGGACATACATGTATAAATTAATATATTATACACCCGTATAGGTGAGGTATGTATATGTCTGTGTGTAGATATATGTTTGTGTGTGTGTGTGTGTGTATGTGTATATATATATATATATATATATATCTGTGTGTACTAAAGCAGACAATTTCGGGTTGGAATGGTATTTATGGAAGTCTCCTGCTGTCCAAACCCCCACTGAAAGCAGGGTCTAAGTTACTCGGGTTACTTTATTAAGAGTTTAGTCTCATTTTGGTCCATTAGTCTTTTTTTCAGAGTTAGAGAAGTTTTATATTATAGGAGAGAAAGACAGTTGGCAGTTTCTTCCTGACAGTGGCAGAAAATTCTTGGCTGTTTTTTCAAAAGATTCTTTTTTGTAAAAAAATAGTTAGAATTATGTAAATGAAGGATAACAAGTTTTCTTTTACTACTGAGAATCAGTGAAGACTAACCTGCCAAGGAATGCTGATAAAGTGGATTTGAATTACCCACTAAAGTCAGTGGGAAAAGGCCTATTGATTTCTGCACATTCAGAGTTTCCCTGTAGTGCTTGAAGTATAAAGAAGGTGGTCAGGAGTAGTTAGCATGGATTTACCAAGGGGAAGTCACGTTTGACCAACCTGATAGCCTTCTACAATGAGGTGTCCAGCTGGATGCATGGTGGGAGAGCTGTGGATGTTGTCTACTTTGACTACAGCAAGGCTTTTGATGCTAACCTCAACCTTTTTGTGATTTTATGAAAGTCTTACTCTTAGAATGCCCAAACCTAATCCTGTTTTCTAAGTCGTTACTGATTAGAAATGACAAATGAGAGAGTTTAAAGTGGATGGGGCCAGACTCTTCTTGGTGGTGGATAAGATGAAAGCAATGGGCACAAACTGAAACAGAGGAAGGTCCTTCTGAACCTAAGGGGAAAAAAAATCTTTTATTGTGAGGGTAACAGAGCGCTCAAAGAGGTTGCCCAGAGTGGTTGTTGGGTCTCCTTCCTTGGAGATATTCAAAAGGTGCCTGGTTAAGGTCCTGAGCAATGTGGCTCTAGGTGGTCCTGCTTCAGCAGGGGGTTTGGATAGATGATCTAGATTTGCCTTCCAACCTCAACCCTTCTGTGATTGTGTTTCTGACACTTCCATTTGTGAATAGGTACTAAGAAAAACTTCAGGAAAAAAAAAAGAAAATTAAACTGTTTTTTTTTCATCTATTTTTGAATTTTAGGAGCACTTTGGAGTTTCTTCTTCATAAGGGAGGAGTCAGTCATAGGGCTATGATTTAAAAAAAAATCTGCAGTAATATTTCCAAAGCATTTTATCATGGTTTTGAGATTTTTTTTTTACAGATTATTTGAATTGTTATACTTTCCTGTCAAATATGGAAGCTCACATCCTTGCTAAGGTAGTGCTAATTTCTCTTTCCTCCTAGCAGCCAGAAAGTATATCAGGCTCTGTTCAGTCTTCAGTATTGGGGAAAGGTGTAAAACACCGACCTCCTCCTATCAAATTACCTTCAAGTTCAGGAAGTAGCTCTTCAGGTAATTATTTACTGACTTTAGTGTCTCCTTTCCATGTGTTCTGACTATTGTAAAGTGACATACTATTACTTTAGTAAAATCTTAATCTTAAAAAAATGATTATCTGATGCGTGAAAACAGTTTTGAAAAGCATCATTTTGTTGATTTCCAATTACATTTTTCAGGAATTTGTGTAGTAACAGGTTACCGTTAACTCACGAAACCATAATGTATTTTAATTATGCTTTTTCAGGTAATATTTTTAGTCCACAGCAGTCAAGTGGCCATCTAAAATCCCCAACTCCTCCTCCTCCTTCTAAACCTCCCGGTCTTTCTCGGAAGCAATCTATGGATCTTAATCAAGTTAGCATGCTCTCTCCAGCCGCCATGTCTCCTGCGAGCTCTTCACAAAGTGAGTCACGACCTAAATTCTCCATTAAATCTTAGGCTTTTGCATAAATGCTTCTTGGGATAAACTCCTTAACCTGTGGAATGATGACATTTAAATGTACAGTGTACCCTAAATTGTATAAGTTGTGCAGCTTCAGGCAGGTCTCTTGTTCACTGTATGTATTTTATGTTTATTGTAATCGTGTTCGTTTTTCTGTATATATGTATGCACCCTTTGTGTATACGTTTTAATATATTTTATGCAATTATTATGATCTCCTCTTTTATAAAAGGGTGGTAGATGATGTTACAACATACCATTCCAAAGTGTAGATTTTTCTGCCAGTGTAAAAACGGTGTGTTAGATCAGTTTGCCTTTACATAATCTAAGCATCTGTTTAAAAAAAAATGTTATAGGAGCTGGTGCAGTTGTATCTCTATGTATGTATATAATCTGATCAGTCCCAAGGTGGTATACAATAAACTCTAAGATGATTTTTTAAAACACTCCTACACTGTTTTACAAATCATTGCTGATTGCAAGTGTGGTGATGATGCTGCTGATGATAGCACCATATTCTTAGGTGTTAAAATATAAATTTCAATAACAAATGATGTGCTTTTTTTTTCGTTAACACTGATAGGATTATTGTAATAAGATCATAAACAGTTTTTAAAATATGTATGTGTCTTGAGGCATTTTGTGAGCAGATTTGTACAAAAAGAAATCACAGCTGCAATTTTTCATTTTTTTTTTATTTATCCATTCCAGGATCCTGCACAGTATTATAATGTGGGCTTTTTTTTTTTCTCCAGTTAAATAATTTGAAAGATGAATAGCTCAAAAGGTGTAATTTTTCTGCCTTCTTGTTTTGCACAAAGAAAAACAGAAAACTTAAAAGTTTTTTTCTAACAGTTTTACTCACTTTTTTAATGTTACTGATAAGGATTGTGTAAATCTACTGCACACAGTTGTTACTGTAAGTAAGGCTCTGGTCACAGCATCTGGACATTCACATTTTTTTCCTTTCTTTCTGCAGGACATGAAAGCTAAAAAAAGAAAACACCTCAAGAGCTTTTTTTATTTTCCTTCTATTGATAAACTGTGCTTACTGCATCCACAACAGTATTGCTATACAAACTACATTTAAACATAAGGAATTACACAATAACTTTTAAAGATGCAGTATTATCCTCTTTTTTTTTTTTCTCTTCATTTGGTCAAAAATTGGCAAATGGAAGTTTAGTTGTCTGTTCAAATTTAGATTGATCCCACAATTACTGAAATAGTATCTGTTCTTTGTTGATTTTGTTGTTTTCCATGATACGTTTTTTAACATGATGGTATTGTGCAGGCAGTGCATATGTTTAATTTTAGAACAAAAACATTAATTAGCGTAAAATGGTCACTAAGAAAAATTGTTATATTTTGACTTAAATGTGTCTGAATAGTGTTATGATTTAATGTGCCAGAAATTTTGGAGGGATGGTACAAATCTGTGTTCGGTTAAAGGAGTTAGGCATGGAGAAGGGGGTTTCTGTGTGATATACTGCTTCCCTAGCAATGAGTGTGTGCTGTTACACTCGTGTTGTGTAGGAATTAACACTTGCAGTTTGAAAACTGGAACAAATTATCAGTACTAAATAAGATTCCATTAACCGTATTATACAAGAAGGACTGGCCTTTTATAACAAACTAGCACTTTTTATTTTTCTCAATGAGCAGGGTCTGGAACTCCTAAACCATCTACTCCTACTCCAACCAACACCCCTTCATCGACCCCACACCCTCCTGATGCTCAGAGCTCAACTCCTATTACCCCTTCTGCCACCCCTACTCCCCAAGATTCAGGCTTCACCCCTCAGCCCACTTTGTTAACCCCGTTTGCTCAGCAGCAGATGTCTCTGAGCCAGGCACTGCCTGTAATGACCATTCCTCTTTCCACCATGGTAACATCCATTACTACAGGAACAACCTCCACGCAGGTCATGGCAAACCCCGCAGGACTTAACTTCATCAATGTAGTGGGCTCTGTGTGGTAAGTTCTTTGTTACGATGGTTTCTTAATTTATCTTGGCTGGGGGGGACCTGGAGGAAGGGGCAGTTGAAGGTGTGAATTGTGCAGCGTATTGAGGTAGATGTTTTTCAGGATCTGCAATACAGAAAGGTTATTCACCTTGCAATTATGTAATAAAGAATGATTAGAAACTACTTGTTCAAATTTAAGGCATCTGCTATCAAAATGTTGAATACAGTCTGTAAAGAAACTTGTACTTGGGGTTTTTAAGGTGAAGACTGTTTCTTTTCATAAGCTTTACTTCCAAACTGCAGTATTTTTTAGGTTTTGCTCTTCTATGAGTTGATTTTTTATTGATCATAAGAGAGGAAATGAGATACCATATACAGACCCTTCTAAATGAAAAATCGAAAGAAATAAAATATTAAAGTCTCTGTGAATCTGTATTTTTACAATACCATATAAAAATATTTGTAACAGTTATAACAGATTTATAACAGTTACTTAAGCATTGAGGTTAAACTTATTATGATTCTTAAAACTCATTTTGTTGTTGGAAAAGTAGTGCTGCTTTTAGGAGTAGATCATGTGATATAAGAAGACTACTTGAGATTAAATGAGATTTCCCAGTAAATGTAAGATGGCCAGTGCAAGTCACATGGTGTGCCTCAGTGCACGTTGTACTTGAATTACTCATTTAAGATATTCAACATTCAGTCACTTCATTAAGCAGGCTTCTCATGGTGCAAAAGGAGAATACAAACCTGTTTTTCAGCTTTCTGTTACAATATCACAAGGAGTTTGAAGGCCATTCAAACTTGAATGGTCTTCATATGGTTTTGAATGATCTCCAAACCATGCATGGTTTTGAAGATCTCCAAACTTTCTAATATCTTTAGAATAAAAGAGCCACTTAGGTTTTATTTTTCATAGATTATACTGGGTTTATTTTTCATAGATTATACCAAAGCAAAAAAAAAGTATACCTAGAGAAATGGATCTATGTATTTTGAAGCTTTATCCATAATTCCATTTAGAGGAATCAACCGAGTTTACTTGCCAGTGACAGAGGGGTAAAATGTAGTTATTCAGATGTACTTGTATCTCTTGGGTTTGATGTGTTGTCTTTCCTCTTCTACAGTGGAGCACAGACATTGATGAGTGGTTCAAACCCTATGTTGGGGTGCAACACTGGTGCCATAGCCCCTGCAGGTATAAATCTGAGTGGCATTTTACCATCAGGCGGCCTAGTACCAAGTGCACTGCCCGCTGCAATGCAGTCTGCTTCCCAAGCAGGTTAGTGTGAAAAACCAAAAAGCCATCTTCAGCTAGTGACAGTGTGAAAACATTCTGTAAGAACAGTAGACAAGAGGGGCTGGTGTGTGAACAGTGCATATGTGATGACCTGAGCTTAGGAACAGTATAAATATTTTTGCCTCCTAAGTTCAGGCTATGGCTGAAATTGCTTGAGGTTGTGATTTTCAGGAGCTGGGCTGGGGAAACACTCTCCACATGACTATGTTTGGCTGTGCCCAGTGGGCAGTTTGCATTAAAGGGCATTCAGAGACAGTTGCATCTTTGGAAACAGTGACTGCCAGGAAAAAAAGGTGTGACAGAATTTAGAAAGAGGCCTCATTCTCCAAATGATTGTGGTGCTTTGTTCTATCCCTGATACTGATTCATTCTGTTAGAGCAGTTAGTCCGTTACTGCTTTCAAGTATGACTTTACAAATCTATAGGTCAGAGTTCTCATTAAAGGAACATATAAATTCTATTATTTTTTTAATGAGAATATAATAAAGGCAAAATCCCTAGTGTGTGGTTATGGAATGAGAAGGGTAGATAAGGATTTGATAGCTATTCCTTACACTAAAACATGACCAGTGTCTATCTAAAATGTCTTTAAATTCCTTCGCTGACAAAGATTCCAGTCTCTCTCAGTAGCTGTTTGAAGTATTTCACTGTCCGTACAAAGTGTTTCCTTCTAATTACAATGCATCTCCTTTAGTGTGAATTAAATTATTTATTTTATCCTATTCTTTGCAGACATGAGAAACAGTTGATCCCTTCTCTTTACCTTCTAAATATCAGAAACATGCTGTCATGTCCCACATTTGTCTTCTCTTTCTGATAGGTCGTATTTTTCAAACCTTTCATAATTCTGTCACTCTCTTCTAGACTGTCCAATTTGCTTACATCCTTCTTAAAATGTGATACCCAAAACTGGATACAAGCCTGAGCTTGGCTGATTTACCACTGTGGAGCACAGCAGAATATCTGCATCTCATCTCTTTCACAACATTCCTGTTAACATTTCCCCAGAGGAGGTCTGCCTATTTTACTTGTATTTTTTTGCAACAGCAATTACATTAACATAAGAATGGCTATACTGGGTTAGGCTGAAAATCCACCCAGCTCATATTGTGTCTCTGGCAGTGGACATTAGACACCACTTAGGGGAGAGTGTGCAAGACCAGGCAAGTACAGAGCAACCCTTCCCTTGGCAAACAGCCCCCACCTCTTCTGGCAATCTGCAGCTTTGAGAGGCTCTCAGTAAAGGCTGCCCACGTGGATCTTTGTGCTTAATATCCCTTGCTAGATTTTTATTCTGTGGATCTCTAGAGGTCCCTTCCAACCTTAACGATTCTATGATATATCTGTATTTATTTATTGCTTCTTGAATCCATTTATATTTTTGGCATCTACAGCATCTTGTAACAGTGAGTTTTATAAGTGTGCACTATATGTGAAGGGCTGTGTGTTCTATAGCATGTGATATTGATGTTGCAGATACATTTGTGATTTACTGTAATTTCTCACATCCTTTCTTGCTGTATAGATGCAAAGTTGGCTATTCACCATGTTGTATCTGTTCATTTGTCTTTTTTGAATATCACTGATTTGGCACTTTTTCTCCAAAATATTAGTACCATTTTAGTTTTGGTGTCATACATTTTACAAACACCATTTTCCACATCACAAGTGGAAGTGATTAGAACTAGATCTGAGGCAGACCTCTGGGGGATTCTGCTTGAAGCTTCTGTTTTATTAAAGCATTTTAATCAAGCTTATAGCTTACTATATACAAACTTTAAAAAATATATTTTTTTTATTATAGCATTTGAAGAATGCCATGTAGAATAATGGCAAAAGCTCCATGGAAGACAGAAGTGTCTTTCCAGAAGCTTTTGTATGGAGGACAGTGGTTAAGACGTTGGATGGTTTTATTTTGTTTAGTTTTTTTGTCACTTGGCATGTTAAAATTTTCTCTCTAAAGAAACTGTAAGAACCTGCTTACGTCAGTGAGTCCTCAGATGCTCCTGGATTTCCTGCACAAACGGTAAAAAAATAAAGGCAGGAGAAGGATCACTGAGGAATAACTGCTGTAATATTCTCCACATCCATCTTTGTTGTAAATGCAGCAACACGTCATTCATTATATAGGTTTTATGGTGCACCATGCTTAGCAGTGATACAGTTCTCTTTTGGGACTAAGTTTAAATCCAGACAACTACACTCTTCCTGACTAGTGCAGCATTGTGTAAAGTTCAGCCTTCCAAATGTTTAGAGATAATCCTAGTGGAAGGGTATATGTGACGCAACACACATATCTAAGTAATGACTTTCTACTAATGAAAAGATGTTTTCTTTAACAGGCAGCCCTTTTGGTCTGAAAAATGCATCAAATCTTCGGCCCTTAAATCTTCTACAGGTAATCGATACACTTGTGGACACTAACAATGATAACTTTTTGTGTTACTTTGTAAGCAAGTGTGGTGCTTTTTATATGTTGCCCTTTCAGGGCTCTTTGAAGGCAGTTTATCAGAAACAAGCCATTTATTGTAAATTTTTGGTTATTATTTAGAACAATTAAAGCAAGAGAGAAAGCTGCTACCACAAAGATTGCAAGTGGAAATGACATTCTCAACTCACTAAAAAGCAACTATTTCTCAGTAACAATATAAAAATGCTGACCTTTGAATTTAGGAGATTAAATATCTAAAATGCCATCTTCCATTTTTCATCGTTTGCCTAGGCTTTCAGGGGGCATATTTTTTTAAATGGAAATTATGTCTATCTGAAAAGCACAAAGCAGTACAGTAGAGTCACTCATGGCTACACGAATAGGCCTTAAAGTGGAGCTGAGGTTGCACCCATAGGTGCAGTAATTGCTTTAAAAGAGCTCCTGGCCATGGAAGGAGAAGTTCATTTAAGACAGAGAGTTTAGAGGCTCTATAAATATTTTCATTCAATTAAACAGGCACACAAACAAACATGAACAAAGGACACTAATTATGTCTGAGCACAATGAAAAGGCCTAACTGGAGTGTTCATGCAGCTGGATTTAGTTCCTGGATCTTGAAGCTATCTGCAAGTTATAGCTGCGAAGGGGCAGCTTCCAGCTGCCACAGATCCCAGATTCTACCAAAAAAAAAAAAAGTTTCCCAAGCACCATTCTTCCAGAATTTAATAGTAGTGAAAGATGAGCCACAACTTTGATGCTTCCTCTTTCCACTTCTGCACATGCTCCAGAAACAGGGAATAGGACTGGCTCGTGAGGCAGTTATGTCAGGGGAGGGCTCTTCTGTACAGTGAAATGTTTGGTTTTTGATTCCAAACCAAAGTGTGCCCACTCAGGCTACCTCTGACATCTGTGTAAGTCAGAATTAATTTAGTTGAAAACAGTGCAGTTGATACTGTGAAACTGGAATGAGACAAATCAAAACTGTTTCATTTTAATATTTCTTCTTTGCATTGGACCTTGCAAACCATTGATTGGAAACATCTAAAAAGAATGGAATACTCTGAATTAAATTAGTATTCTGTGCTTTTGAAGACTTAATATGTCCTGTGTTGGTATAATCTCTACTATTTTAATTAAAACAGTGATAACATATTTTGCTGCAGAAATATCTAGCTATATCTAATTCAGATTTATTTTCTGAGCGTGAGGCTTTCTTAGAAACAACAACAATTTTAAAGTGATTCATTTTAAAGGATTTTTTTTATAAATCTCCAAAGAGTGCATCAATATCAAAATCATACTCAACCTAGGACAGTGGGCAACTCAGCAGTTGGATTGAATTATGCCTTTTATTTTTAATCTTCAACG
>JAUBNY010000167.1:336734-357374 GCA_032275445.1 Crypturellus soui | reverse complement strand
CTGTGGTGATGCCAGCATTGCTCTGCTTTCTCGCGCGATGATGGGGCTCAGTGCAGCAGTGACAGCAGTGCAGAGGCGTTTGGACACCAGCAGATCCTCCTGATGTTCTGATGCTGGCTGAGGAATAGAGAGCTCTGCTGTAAGGACTACCTGGGAGGAGCTGCCTCTGGGCTTTGCAGACTGACCCCGCTCTCGTAAAGGATGGAGACCGTCTGCCTAAATTTTCTCTGCGTTACGTTTTACAAGCAGCTTGACAGTTTTGCCCTGTGACAAATCATTCTGAGCTAATTTATTTTTTTCTCACATCTACCCTCTGAATGTTTGGAATAAAGCTTTGCTATCCAATTGCATACTGCAGGCCAGTGTAATTTTACAAATACACAGAATAGAAATCTTGAATTTAAAGGGGTTTTTAATATTTATTTATTTGTTATTGCCAGAGAAAATTTGGTCCTGCCATGGAACTGATTACTGGTGAGGTAACCAGACCAGGTGAGGGATCTCTGCATCACTCTGTCATGAGTCTCTCCTGACAGTTGCAGACAATTGCCATGTACACAAATTAGTGAGGTAGAAATTGCATAACCCAGAGTTCAGTGCTCACTAGTGGATGTACTAAGCAATGGATGTTTCTTTTTCCTTCCAATTTTGTAGTTCATATTTCATATGTTCATATTTCCCTGCTGTCTCCCATCCCCTGCTGCTTGCAGTGTGAATCTCTTGGGTGAACATCAGCTGCTACTGGGACTTGTGACAGGTCAAAGCGGGGACTAAGTGCTCCTTTTCCCTTGCACTGTGGAAGGATTTGGGGAATCAGAGCCGCTGCTCTCGTCATTGCTGCTGCCATGATAGAAGGGAGAAAGCTCCATAGGTTCATATATGTCTGAGGTCAAGATGCGGGGTGTGTTATGGGGTAACAGAGCAGCCTGTGATTGGGCATGCAAGCGAAACAGAAAGGCCAGAGGAAACCAGCTCTGTTGGGTCACTGGTCCCCAGAGACAGGAGACAGAACACGTTGCCTGAGGTGTTGCCTGATGCCCTGGCCACATGGGCTCATCCTGCAGCATGGCTGATCCTCCGGACTTGTGAGAATATCAGGTTTTGGTATTGTCCTTGCCCTGCTATCTCAATATGTTGTACCTGGGTGTGCACTCTGTGTCCTCAAGCATCCCCTGGACCCCGAAAGGAGTTCTGCATTTAAAGGAACATCGGAATGATATGGTTTCTGAAGTCCCACTGTTCCCAGTGCAGGCACTATCTCCCAGTGTCTTCCCAGTGACTGCAAGTAAGTGCTGCTGGGAACTACGGCCAGGCCTTTGCTGGTGGGAAGTGAGTAGCAGGAAGCACCTCCTCCCACAAGGATGGAGCAGAGCCATCCTGGATCTGCTTCTGTGGAGGTACCTGTTTGAGGAGATGTCCCCGCCTCCTAGTTTAAGTGCCCTCTGTATTGCTCAGTCCTTTGGACTTGATATGCGCAGCAGGGGGGTCTGTGAAGTTGTTTAAAGCAGCAAATAGCTTGACACATGAGGACATTTTCCTCAGAGTTCCAGTCAGTGGAAATATGTCATTTTCAGCTAAAATTAGACTGGCTCCAGCTATACTAAAAAAAAAAAAAAAGGAGGAGGGAGGAGAAGCAAAACCTCAAGAGCTAAACTCTTTCTGTTGGACTTCTTCAGATGTAGCAGCTCCTAGCAGAAATAACTCAAGATCCTTCCAGCATGAACTCTATCCAAAAGTCTGTGATTTTCATCCAAAAAGGTCTGAACTGTTGTGGACAGCCAAGCAGACTGACTAAGCAAACAAGTCTCTCTTGCATGTGAATGTAAATAATCTTAGAGAATAACAATAGATCTTCCAGAGGTACTAAGTAAAAACTGGAAATAGTTGAATTTTAAATGAGTTTTGCAGTTTGAGGGGCAGAGGAGGACTGAATTTGGAATAAAAATACTCATTAGTCCCATCAGATGTGATATAACATGTTTAATTTTATAAAAGATGCTTTAGCTGAGCCTACACCCAGCAACTTAAAAGAAAAAAAAAAGAAGTAGCACATTTTCTTCCTTTAATATAACCCTGACTTTACAACATTTTGTTTGATGCGTTAAGCACAAATGAGAGTGAGTAGACGCTTGATGCTTTCTGAGGTCTAACTCTAAGAAGTGTGTGGAGTGCAGTGCGGAGGAGAGGCTTGGACCCAAAATGGAAAGCAGAAAACAAACAGAAAACCATCGCAAATTAAATACACATTTTGAATATTTTTTCTTTCAAACAAGTTGTATTAAAAGAACAATGAAGGGAGTATGTGGAGCCTAACTATATATTGTGTTGTTATTCCAGGCCTCAGCAGTTTCTTGATGTTTGCGAAGCTCTGAGATCGACCCTGCTGCAGCACTTGCACCCGGCGCCTGGGACTGCAGAAGCGGGTGCGTGGAAGAGCCGCTCTCTGAAGGAAGCTGCCGTCTGAGCTTTGTGGAAACTCCGTCCAGGCCTCGGGAGGCAGGAGGGAAAATTGTGCTTCTGTTGGCACTGGTGGGTAACCTCGGCTTCTTATGCACTCCAGCACCCCTATCAGCTCCTTGTTCTCCTTCACCAGCCCTGCAGTGAAAAGGCTGCTGGGCTGGAAACAAGGAGATGAAGAGGAGAAGTGGGCAGAAAAAGCTGTTGATTCCTTGGTGAAGAAACTGAAGAAGAAAAAAGGTGCCATGGAAGAACTGGAACGGGCCCTGAGCTGCCCCGGCCAGCCCAGTAAATGTGTCACGATCCCGCGCTCCCTGGACGGCCGGCTGCAGGTGTCTCACCGCAAGGGGCTCCCGCACGTCATCTACTGCAGAGTGTGGCGCTGGCCCGATCTGCAGTCTCATCATGAACTGAAACCCCTGGAATGCTGCGAGTTCCCGTTTGGCTCCAAGCAGAAAGAAGTCTGCATTAACCCCTACCACTACCGGCGGGTGGAAACCCCAGGTAATTGTATCACTTGCAAATGATTCCCAGCTCTCTACTACTAGCTCTTGTACCGGCAGGTTTATACTTGGCCTACTCTGAAAACAGAAAAGGCTCTGTTGGATGGAAAGGCCTTTCTGCCCATTGGCATCTTGGATCAAGGGCCGGGGGCAGCTCTGTGCCTGGGGTGCCAGCCCAGGGTGGAAGAGCCCCCATGGGGCCATATCTTGTCCAGGGTGCTGAAAAGAGTCCCTCTTGCTGCATATGGAGGTGCCAGCTGCCCCACAAAGCCTCCCTCTACAGACCAGCTTTGCTGTGGTGGCCATTCCTTTGAAATCTGGGCCCAAGTGTCTTTCAACCTTGGCTGTATTTATGCCTCATTCTCACAAGGCTGAAAATTGGCTCATTAATCTACAGGAAAAATGTCTCACCAGCTCTCTCTCTAGAAGTTAGAGTTGTAGTCAGTGAATTCCTCCTAAAATGCCTGATGAATAGCCATTCAATGAGATTTAAGTATCCGGATGGATAGTTTTATAGGAAAGTGCTCCCCTTTTCTCACAGAACTTTTCTACTGATGATCCTCTTTAGACTAGGCATGATTAACCTTGAAAACTCGTGCCCTAGCTGAAGGGTCTCTGCCCTGTCTCTTTCATTGGTCTCTGCCAATGAAACAGCTCAGCAGCTGTTATAAAAACACAGTGTTCAGTATTAACTTCCACAGAGATCTCAGAAAGCAGGCTGGCAGAGGCCTTGAGTGGTCATCCTACTCCCTTCTGTTCCTACCCCTAAACAAAACAAACAAGTATGTTTTTAAAGTGAGGTCTAACATCCTCAGTCTTCACAGCCTTGCCAAGCATACGAATCTGTTGCTTTGCTATTGTTACAGTTCAGAAAGATTTCTAGTGTCTAACCTAGCTTTCCTTCGCTGCCAAAAATCACAGTAATTTAATTTACTAATGGGTACAGTTGTTAAGTGTATACTTATTATTCTGTGATTACTCTTTGTCTGGCATGAACTTTACTCTGAGGTGACATTAGGGTCAGATAAGTTAGTCGTGGAATGTTTCTTTTCACATGGATAAAATAAGGGAAAGACATTTGTTAACATCTTTTAAACAACAAGGACCATTCCCTTGTAGTTCTGCTGCAGGGGAGATGTCATTCTGAAATTGTATCATCTGAACTGCTGTAAACATTGTCACAACTAAAACTTTACAGCTGCAGGGAGTGGTGTGTGTTGTCAACAGTTTTTGCTACAAAGAGCTGGTCTCCTGGCTTGCTAAAATAAACTCTTCAAGAATCTAAGAAAAGATGCTCATAAAATATCCCATTTTGTGTATCTTTCTCTTTGAAAGCTCTAGCCTGTAATGTCTTTTCGTTTCTTCTGGTGCAACTCCAGTGTAGTTAATGGAGTCTCCCCAGTGCGGTAGCTGACAGCACTGCAAAGCTCTGGTTTAAATCCAGATCTTCTGAGCTGCTTGGTGCCTCTGACAAATGCTGGTTCTGGGGTAGCCCAGCAGCTGCTAAATGACTTACAAAGCTAGTCATTAGCCTGTGAAGCAGGCTGGCAATATGTTTATTAGTAAATGAAACAGGCCAAGGTGCAGGCCTGTGGCACTGTTAGCGTGCTCCCTGCCGTGGCTTTGACCCACACGGACTAGTAATTCCCCAAGCAACACTCGGGTTGCAGAGGCTGCCCCCCGTGGGACTTCGGGCATTTGGGATGTGACCGCCGTAAGAAGCACAACGTGATCCAATCTACTGGAGCAGCAGCTGCAGAGAGGGCCTCGACCACCGCAAGGGGCAGCCACGCAGCTCTGGGCCACAGGCACCTGGGTAGCAGTGCTGAGAAAAGGTAGTGGTGAGGGAGGAAAAGGAATGAAAGTGAGCAGGGAGTGACCTCCCTGCTGTCACTCCCTGCTCACTTTCATTCCTTTTCCTGGCCTGTTTCGTTTACTAATAAACAGATTGCCAGCCTGCTTCATAGGCTAATGACTAGCTTTATAAGCAACAGCAGGGAGGTCACTGCAGAAATGTGCAGGAGTGAGTGATGTGGGTGCCAAGCCTTTCAAGCAACCATCCTGTTCTGACTACCAGAAACCCTCTCTATCCAAGCTCTCGGTGACCCTACACGTATGGGCAATTCCCTGAATCTTTGCCTCTCCAACCAAGGAATCCACACATTATTCAGCATTTCCTTATAACCCAGAGTCCTGAGTTATTTTTATACAAATGTCCATAATTTTCGGCTCAGTTTCCATCACTGTAGTCTGTCTTGCTGAGACAACCACTTTGTGACCAGATCATTTAACTGTTATTCAGAGTGAATGAGTTGTGTGAAAGACAGAAGGATGTCGCATTTGTTGTTGCTGCCAGCATCCCCAGTAGGTCACTTCTTTCCAGATCTGCTGAGCAACCGAGGTGCTGTTTAAAAAAAGCACAGCAAGGATTTCCTTTATTTTCTGTAACATCCCCATGCAGAACGAGGTTAGTCTGCTTAGTCTAAAGGTCTAGGCATGATGGTTAAGCTTTGCTTCTTCCCTTCCCCATTCTGGAGAAGTCTGAATGGATCATTGTCAGCAGAAGCTGCAGTTTCAGGAAATATAAAAGCTGTCCAGGCATTTGCCCTATTATTTTTAAATGACATCATTCATTTGTATATAATGGAGGTTCTAATGTGCACTGCTGCTTGTAGGCTGCAGGAGCCTAAATGAACTTTTGACTTAGACTAGGAGATTGCCCTAGTCAAGCCTGAGTGGAAGAAAGAAGTGGCAATTTCCCAGTTGGAAGACCACCTGATGATCTCTATATAAATCGTCTATATATGATGATCTATGGCCTATAGTGATATGGGCCATATGTATGAATGGTCATGGACACAGAGAACAAGTGGATCTCACCAGAGGGTAAGGCTACAAGGGCAGTAAACTTCTGAGAGTGGGGCTGATGTATCAGAAATAGCAGTGTGGATGTTGTACCTGGAATAAAATAATTCGGCAGATAAATTGCTCCCTAGCACAGAAATCCCAGGATCAGCAAACACAGGAACAGACAGGATTCTAGCAAGAACTGCTGCAGCTAAAGAGCATAGGAGAGAGCATAGTGCAGGAAGGGCAGCAGCAGGAGTTGGGACATGACCATATTTGTTTTCAAGTGAGAGAACGTCATCATCAGAGGCATGCAAAGAAGGAAGGATCTATCCCTAGTTTTAGATGGAGAATAGTAGGTAAGAAAGTGCCCCACTGAGTGGAGACAGCACAGATGAATTATGAGTGCAGACTGGCCCTTGTGCAGTCAGTCAGTGTTTTAGTTCATGCCTCTGGTCATGCGTCCTTCAGAATGGTTGAGGCTTAGAGAGTGACATCTGTTACCAAAAGAGCAAGGAGAACAAATCCCTTCTGGGGATTATTTTTTAGCCACAAGCAACAAAATATCCGAAATCCTCTCCTCTACATTGGCTTTAGCCCTCTAGGCATCCACAGAGCAGTCAGTGGAAAGACTGAGTGAAGGGCAAATACTGTACCACAGAGCAGAAATTAGGAGTATCCTGGACAGAGCTGGAATGAGTTCAAGGCATTGCAGAGCCTGAAAATTCCTCCTGCTGACTCACTCAGGGCAAGTCAAAGGCTTTCCCTGGCAAGTGCTGTTCACATAACCAAATTCTCAGCTTTCATTTAAAAAAGGACTTGTGTCGAGTTCTCACAGGACTAAAGAAAGCTGCTTCAATATGAATGGTACACACAGGGACTGGTGCCAGCTCTCAAGCACAGATGTCCCCTGCTCAGTATCTCTGCTCACTGCAGAGTGCACAGAGATCTCTGCTTTTCCCATTTTCTGGGGCTGCTGGTCAGAAAGCGCTGGGTAGCTGGGAACCTGGCAAAAAAACAGACCACTTCTTTCAAGCTAGAATGGAGGAAAACTCCATCCAGAAGAAGCAGCAGCTTGCAGCCCAGAGCTGCTTACAGGAACATGGATGGGGCAGGATTCAGGTGACCGAGAATACATCTGCAGTGTGATCACTTCTGTGGTGGCCTTGTCCCAACACAGGGCAGATGAACTGAGCACTGAGAGAGTCTTGTTTCTCTCCACTGGCTGTAAGGAGAGCTTAGGGGAATCAGGTAATGCAGCTTGGATGCGAATGCTGCATTGCCAATGAGCCCTACCTGGGGAGCCAAGGAAATCCAGAAACCCAAGGAAGAGGTAAAAAGCAAAATTATTTTCCTCTGCCAAAGAGCCATCAAGTGAGTGGCTACACAATCGCTCTCCCACAAAGAAGGTTGAAGGGGAGAAAATAGGCTTTCAGAGTACCAGCACTGTGCTGGCTAGGCACTAGCCAGGGAAGGGTCTACACATAGTCTCTTAACAGGAAATCCAGTGCCTGTGTTCCTGGGTGGTTGAGAAGATAACATTTACAGTGCATCCCCTGTCATCAGTCCAATCCTTTCTATGTTTTTAGCATTCAGATCTTCAGTCCTTAGGCAACTGGCAAATTCCCAAATGGTCTATTCCAGTGCCTTCACAGGAGAGCAATTTAATCACTGCCCCAGCTGCAAGATAGTGCTACAGCAAGCTGGAAGCTGTAAATATGGCATTTGTACCAGGCACTGATCTGCTGCCTGATTGAGGCTGCCTCTGCTTTGAGCAGTCAGTGCGAAGCAATGTCCAGGGAGAGGGTCTCCAACAGCCGCTTCTCATGCACGTTTTGCATTATCTATGTATTTACTTTATAGCAATTACTCCACTCTTTCATTAGACTGGATTAATGAGAGTTCAGTGTAACTAAAATGTGCTCCCTAACCTGCCTAAGAAGAATTAGTCTTACCTTGACAGAGCTTTTGGTTCCAAACACCATATTAAAACATTTCCAAACAACATGTTCTTGTCAGCATTTATAACCAAGAAAGCCTATTGTTATTTGTTTCCATGAGCTCGTAAAAACAGACATGCTGCTGGGTTTTAGACCAAAGCAACCGTAGACACTAAGTCAGTCTGTATAAACCTGTTGTATTGTTCTGATACTGAGACAGCTCATCCTTGTCACAATAATCCAATTTACCTCCTTATCTACTCCTGAGATTTTCGAACTCTGTGCTAACCAGCAGGGATTCTTTCCCCCTGCTTGTGTTTAAGGTTTTAAATAAGGCGCTTCTTAGATGCCTAATTATCCTCTATAGCTACTAAAAAAATCTTGGGGTACAAAAATTGCCCACTGCAAGTACTGTTGTCTCCCTAAGGACTACAGATGGCTCCAGCTAAGGCCTGAAGTTGAAGTCCCATATTCAGAAGCATTTAGTAAACCTCTTTTCTAAACTATGGGCTACATCTTTATAAATAATTCACCTAATTTTAAAACATTTTGACTGGTCCCGCTGTCTCTCCTGTTATGTCAGAATTCAGAAGTTTTCAGGTCAGTTTTTGGTTCTTCAATGCAGTAATGCTGTTACAGCCATGACAATATGAGATATACATGAAAAAGAGAGTTCGTAAGGCGAGAAGATATTTTCTACTAGACCAAGTTGGAAGAGTTTGTTTTTCAGTTTTCTGACCTGCATTTTTCATGTCTTGACTACCAAGCACTGACATTTGTCTCCTCATGCTACACTTCTTTTAACCATATTGCAAGGGCTAAATGTATATTGCTGCAATATTTGAATTGCCATTTAAATTTCCTTTTAAAATTCTGCTGTCTAGTTGGCAGCATTTTCTGGCACCTGAAAACCTTTTAAACCTTGCCTCTAGCTTCTGGTCTATGTTTCTTTTTGCCCATCTGTAACATGCTGGTAGTAAAATAATGCAGTGTACTTGCTGAGCACTGTTAATTATAATTAAACTTGGCTCTGAATTTGACAAAAACTAATCATAATATTTATCAACTCCTGAATTTTTCAGCCTTTCGGGAGAAGGAATATGTAACTTTGAGAGAGAGAGAGATGCCACTTGCATTTTTGTAATATGTCTATGTGTGCATACTGTACATGTAAATTCTGTGGTGCCTCGCCCAATTGAGGAGTGAGTCCCTCTTGCTCATGGAATTGCTGCAACTGGCTGCAAAACTGAAAAGAAAAAAGACAAAAAAAAAAAAAGAAGCCAAAGAACCAGATCCCCATTGTGGGACAGATTTGTTGCATCTCAATGAGTATCAGAGAAAAATATTTAGGTAGTATGGAATATACCGCTCTGCCTTTCTTACAAAGAGATGTATTTACACAAGCGCAGTTGTGACTGTATCTTTTCAATTCTGCTTTTGCTTCCAGTGCTGCCTCCTGTGCTGGTTCCACGGCACAGCGAGTTCAACCCGCACCTCAGCCTGCTGGCCAAGTTCCGGAGCGCCTCGCTCCACAGCGAGCCGCTGATGCCGCACAATGCCACCTACCCCGACTCCTTCCAGCACCCGCCGTGCACCCCCTTCCCAGCCTCCCCCAGCCACATGTTTTCCCAGTCACCCAACAGCATCAGCTACCCCAATTCACCGGGAAGCTCCTCTGGACCAGGAAGCCCATATCAGCTCACAGGTAAGAGGTTTACAGATACCTCCATGTGGCAGCAGAGGTCCTTGCGAGGGCCTGGGGCCGGGATCAATTCTGTGTGTTCCCATCAGGCTGTCGCTGTGCACTACACTATCGCACAGGATAGACCCGGAATAAGACTTCTTGCCTTTGTGTCTTTGCCTTTTCTGCCAGTCTTTCTGATGGATGCTCAATGGCCGAAAAGCCATAGTCATACCTCTCCTACAAATGTCTGAGCGAGCTCTCACGATTACTATAAGGAGAAAATTGAAGCCAACAGCAGGTGAGCCAGGTCACCTCCTGTTCCTCCTGTCCATCCGCTTCTGATACAGTCCATGGAAGAGAGTACATTAGGCACTTCTAATGGAGGTAGTCAGAAACAAGGCCTTAAGCAGCTTCAAGAGAGGCAAAATCGTGAAATCAGTATGTAGAAATATTTGTTAACGTATAATGACCCCTCTGCCTGTAGAAACTTCAGGAAATGAAGGTGTTTTCCAATCTGGCTGCACACCCAGTGAAGTCACCAGGCAAATTCTTGTGCCTGCAGTGCTTGTTTCTTCTGCTCCACAGATCCAAGCTCAGCAGGGTTAACTTCCTTGGATTGTTTATACTGTGAACTCCTTACTTGGTAGTGTTCTGATTACCTAAGAATTGGACTATGCAATTGTTATTGAATGCACCAAGAAGGTGTCATGCAACACAACTCAGGACTGGCTTTAATGTGAAAAGTCACTGCTGCACTTTGTTGCAACTCCAAAGTAATTCCAGCAGACCCAGCTTTTTTTATAAAGATGAATGCAGATCAGAATCTTGTAGTTTAATGGTTTAATATTCCAATTATAAAGCATTTAAATTCATATCCTCAATATCTATTTTGATTTTAAGTGTGGGAAACATGTTTATTTTCACATGTTATTTGTAGTTCTTGAACTTCCTTTCTTTCAAGCTGGACATTTTCAACATAGCATAATGTTTTTCTTTCCCTGTCCATCCACTCAGTTTTTGTTCATTTCTACTACAAATCTGTAGTCAGATTAACTCATTCAAACACTCTGGCAAGTAGCAGGACTTGTTTATCTTCTCCCATTCTTTTTTTCACCTCTGTGTAACTGAGATCAGTTCAGTAGAGCTGGTCCGGACAGGTAAATCAGGGCCATTCCAAGCTACATGCCCCTGACTTGTGTATTTACCTGAACTGGGGACCTTGCAAAGCCACTTAGAAATGGAAGTGGCTCAGCCTGAGCTTCAGTGTACCAAAGCTTACTGAATGCTAACGGGGTAATTTGCTTGTGTAACAACCAGAGGTTGCTGACTATTTAATGGAACAGCCACGAGTTACTTCAGGGACTCCAAATGAGATTGGTGTGACCATACGTAGATGTCAACAATGTAAAATTCTGTGTGTGCTTTAAGTCTGTGGAGAAACATATGCATTCTTGAAACAATTTTAATTTCATCTTAAGGTATATGTCTAAAGTAGCTGCGATGTATTGCGCCTGGAAGTGCCTTTCTTTAATAAGTATAAGGAGAGCTTGTGGTGGCTAGTTGAGGTGTAGACATCTCAGATACATGTGTAACAGTATTATAATACTTTCTGTAACTTTTATTCTTTTCCACTGTTTCTTTTTTTTTGTTATTGTTCTCACTTGTTGCATTTTCTGTGGAAGGGTTATATTTTCCATATATTAGGTAGACTTTTAGCAGTATTTCCAAATCCTGGATGCTGCCTAAACAGAATTAATAATATTCCTGTGTAATACTTGGAAAATTCAATAGTCTTCTTATGAGACAGTCTACATTTATCCACTGTGGGTAAAGTTCTTGGGGGTCATCCAAGAAACCAAATACAAAAGAAGAAATTTCAACCTAGACCTAAATTAAATTCCAGACTTGCCAAACAGACCCTTAGTCCCGCAAAATTATACATGACTGTAAGTTACTCGTAGGCCTATTGAGTTTGTTTAAGTGAGTACGGGTACCTGCTTTTAGTGCTTATGTATGGAATGTCTGAGTTTTCTAATATGAAAAGGAAGTTCCTTTTTCTCTGGTTTTCCAAAACCTCTTGCCTTTCTTGTGAATCCCCACAACAGAGAATCACCTTCCTTTTTTCTTTATAGAAAAAAAAAAAAAAAAACAACCAGAAGCTGAGCAGGCTGAATTGATACTTTTTCTTTTTTTTTTTTTTCATTGCATCTAATGATCTTTGATGGGAAGAATGAAAAAGTCAGAAGACAGCTGGCCCTCCTTTGTTGGACAGCATTAAAAAAGAAAAATCTATGTGGAGTTTTGCTAAATCTCACTTCAGGATATAAAGGATCTGTATAGGTTTTCTTTACAGCCTGTGAAGAGAGAGAGCTTTCTCCCAGAGGGGCAATTAAAGTTTGCTTCCATTCTAAATCATCTTGTGCAACTGTTTTCAATTTCAGAGAGAAGTTTGGAACTGAAGGATCAACCTGCATTACTTCCTTAGTGTAAAAACCCAAGTTACCAGAGTACTTGGCAATAACCATCCCTAGTTCATTAGTAATTACCGCTAGGGAAGTGCCTCTTCTCAGTCACTTGGAATTCACAGCAGCCTTTGACACCTCTATGCTCAGTTGCTGTAGTTCGTTCACAGTTGGTCCTGTGGCTTTCATTTGCTCTTCAGGACAAAGTAGGAAGACTTCTGAATCCTTCCTCTACTTTGAGGCCTTCTTGACCAGTCTATACATTGCTGTGATGATCCTCCCTCCCTCTTTCAAGTGTATTGAGTCCAATATGCTTTTCCTTTTCATTCTTCCTGACCAAAAAATGGTCTTAATCTGGGGATTGAAGTTATTCACAGGTTCACGTCTCTATTCTGTTTCAAATCCTTCTCTAGCTAAAAAATGCTGAAGGAATATTGCATATTTGACAAGAAGAAGTGGGAAGAATTTACCAAATTACTTTACTGATTTTGATGTCTTTTCTTTCTTTTCATTCTTTCTTTATTTTTTTCTTCCTATCTTCCTTTCTTTCCTTCTTTCTAATAGTGGAAACTCCACCCCCGCCTTACCATGCAAGAGACTTTTCAGGAATCCATAATGGACGGTCAATGGATGCAATAGCTGAAAGTCAACTAGTGCTGTCTTTGCCCCATGGAGGTAAATCTGCCGACGCAGACACTGAAAGTAAATAACTATTTGTACTACTTTTCATAGAGAATTTGTTAAGTAGAAAATATCAATTAAATGTCTAGCATCTGTAGAAGTAGGTCTCAGAAAATGTTAAGGCTAAGGTTGTGCATTAGAGCCATCAGTTGGCTACCAGAATAGATGGTTTAAGAATTCATTGGCGTAAGTGGGGAGTTATAGAGTTTAGACCCTTCTCACATGCATTAGCTACTACAGTTAGAAAACTGGTAAAGCAAACACTATTTTCTAGGTTGTAGAGGCAAAGATATCAAATCCATGATGAGGAGGCTATATAATGCAAAAGAGCACTACCAGTGTCACAATTTTTTCACCCTCAGTTCGCTTTGTCACCCTTTATCACCCTCAGTTCTGGGTTTCATGCATTTTAAAGCTTTATGTTTAGAGCATTTCTTATTTCCAAATGTATTTCAATATTACATTACAAGCTGTCTAGAAGCTAAAAGGACATGTGTTAGTGAAGCACAAAGATCTTTACAGGAGGCCAAACTCATATAAGCCTTAGGGAGAGGTGTCACAGATGGCCAGGTTAGAAGGGACTGGGATTGAACACCACACATGCATATGCACATTAAAAAATAATTCCAACCTTCTGAAGTAGTGATGACCACTTATGTATCAAAGAACTGGAGAAAAAAAGATGAGGATAAAAGTGTTAATAACAGATGGATGCAAAGAATGGCCAAACAGTAAGTAGTCTTTAGGAACCAATATTTTTAAATAAATAGTCCAGAGACTTGTTACGACCTCTTACCATTCTGATGGTTTAGTGAGTCTTAGCTGGAAATTTGTTAGAGGTTACTCATGGAGGTGCTCTGGGGCCAGGGAGTCTTACCACATATCTATGGTAAGCAGGCAAGAGAAGGTTACCCACTAATTCCTGGAGGAAAAATAAGGCTCATGGAGTCTGTTATGTTATTGAGTATTTCTTTGTCTTTGAGTCATAAAACCTGGGCAGAGGTAGTTCCAAAAGAAACGGCCTTGCTGGTGTTTGCTGACATTGCTGCCTACAGTCCCACATGGAAGCAGAAAGCCCAGAAGCATGCAAAAAATGGGGGTGGGAGGGCAGTGATTGATTACTTCTGAACTTCAGCATCTAGTATCAGGCTGAAGGCTTGGCTCAGTTTTCTTCTTGCTTTGAGCCCATCTGTCATCGATAGCTCCTTCTGGTGTGCACAGCAGATGTATCTCTTACTATTTTCAGTGTAGTGATTGGACTGTAGTTCAGCAAAGAATGTCTGCATGTGCTTAATTTAATGCATTAGAGTTATCACTTTTAAGAACAAGTGGGACTCCTTAGAGGCTTAGAGTTAATCTGATGCACCAGCCTTTTGCACATTTAAGGCTCCAGTTATGAAATAAAGATGAGGCAGAAGCTGTTGTCAAGAAAAAGCCTGACATAAGTGACTGTTTTAGATGAAGATCTCCAGGGAGGGGGGAAGAAGGGAGAGAGGAAAGGAGACAGAGAAGGATTATTTTAAGAAGTATTACATTACTTTACATGTACAAAATACAGGCACTTTACAAATACAAAAAAGTATTACATAAGCATCAATTAATTTTATTTCCTACAGACTTTCGCCCTGTTTGCTATGAGGAACCCCAGCATTGGTGCTCAGTTGCCTACTATGAACTCAACAATCGGGTAGGGGAGACTTTCCAGGCTTCCTCTCGAAGCATCCTTATAGATGGATTTACAGACCCCTCAAATAACAGAAACAGATTCTGCCTAGGACTGCTCTCGAATGTAAACCGCAACTCTACTATAGAAAACACCAGGAGACACATAGGAAAAGGTAAGAGGAAAGCCCTCCTTCTTGGGAATATTCAAAGGTGAAAGAAATGTGTGTTACATTAATAGATCTAGCCAATTTGTCAGATGTGCATGTCTTAAAACCAAAGCTCTGAGATTACTTCTGAAATAGCAGAAAAGCAGCTGATTCTTTTCTGACTGGATAAGAATCAGCAGAGTAGCTTGTTACAAAAGCAATTTACTTGGCCACTGAAAAGAAAAACGTTGTTTATAGTTCTGTGTTCTAATTTAGCAGTATGTATTTTCGTTTTATTTATTAGGGCTTCTGGCAACTGGGAATATTGCCATTGAAATGCCACTAAAAGGATAATTGCTGGTGCCTCAGGGCTGGTTCTCCTACCACCAAATAACAAAGGGAGATGGATGAAACACTTAGTAGTTGAGTTATTTAGCTGAAGAGCTCTACAAGGGTTGCCTTACTAGCTTTTTTTTTTGCCTTAGCAACTTAAGAAGATCAGTCTAATCTGATTCTCTGCCTCATCAGCTTCCAGCTAGTAAAACTAAACCTTGGATTCTCCATCGAGCAATTCTGCTGTATGCTCCACAAGATTTTCATGCACTGTGCACTCAACATCATATGCTACTGGCAGCAAGTATGTTGAGACCACTCCTGAATATGCATGGCCACACACTCCATCCCAGGTCACCACGGCTGCGGAGGTCCTGCTCTTCTCCCAGAGCTGTGTGCTGCTCATGGCAGTGAGTCAGAAGCTCTGAGCTGGCCACGTCTCTGTGCAGATGAAGTGGTGCCCATTCTGGTATATCCAGTCTAGACTCACTATCTTGCCAAGGCAACCTCTCACCAGGAGCTGCCTGGGAATGGGTTCCCACTGAGCTAATTAACTCTAATTGTTCCACTCCTATTATCTTGTCAACCTCACCTCATTTCCCAGGCCTAGAGCAGTATTTTAATTGGCTCTTGATATTCTAGTGTTGAATGACTGGGTATGAGGAAGGTCTGACACAAATGTGACATATTTTTTTACAAACAACAGTGAACACAGAGATTAGTGCACTAGGTGTTTGCAGAAGATGCTGTGCTTAGCTCTTGCCCTGTTCTCCAGGAGAACATTGCTGGTACAAACCTATTGTGTGAAGTGGGCCTGATGCTGCAGGTCTCTGTCACAGCAGTTAGTTGTGAGCAGTGTAGATGAGCTATCCATCTCGTCTGGGCTTATGCAGAAAATAAGGCAAAGTTTCCCTATTAGAGTGTGCTGTCAGAGGAGTGTAGATGAAAGGTGATGTGCGGCTACATTAAATGACAAAAAAAGATCTCAGTCAAAGTTGTCATCTGAGGGTATTACATCTCATACATTTCTGCCCCAAAATGAAAGAAGCAGAACAGAAAGAAATGGGGTACGTGCTAATAGTCCTCATCCATTCAAATCTGAAGATCTGTCTTCATTGATTAAAACTCCTTTTAAGTCTTATGCTAGGAATCTGCCCAAGGGAAGGGAGCAGGTTGCCCAGAGAAGAACTTAGAATATCTGAGATCCTTAATTTTCCTGCTCTTCTCTGTTTATGCAAATTTAAAAAAAAAAAAAAAGTTCAAGTGGAATAGAAAAGGCACCAGTACAGACCTGCAGCAGAGAGCGGAGCAGTGCCAAAACTGCACAGTGCAGAAGTGTGCTGGACAGATGAAAGCTGAAATGAATACAATTGTCACATGCTAACAAGGAGGAAAAAAAGAGTGAGTAAACAAGATTAGCTCAGTAGGATAAGGATATGCGATTGAATCGTCATCTAGTGTATCAGCATGAAATGGTTTCCTGGAAATACCACATCAAAGCTACAAACAATCCAGAACACAATGCAACTTCTACTAGCAATTGGACCTGTTTCAGCAATTAGGCTTCAAGGACATAGAGGGGACTTCTGAGCAGAGTGTCGAAACGATGAGGAAACTTGGAGATTGTTGAATCTCCCAAATTCTGCATAGAGCAATGAAATCCAATTAAAACATATGAACTCTTGATTTGATCTTCTACAGATATTCAACTGCTTGATTTCCTTGACAGTGCTACTCTTCACTGAATGAATAGTAGAAGACTGGAAACACATGCTAACATTTCACTGCTGCTGATTTTAAAATGTCTTCAAGGAAAAGAAAATAGTGCTTGCAGAAGTGACTTTGGTGCTTTTGTTACTGTGGTACATAGTTTGTGGAGTGCTTTTGAAAGCTTTCATTTTTGTTTTCCCCAAGTTGGGTTCTCAATATGTTCTGGAAATCCATCAGCTTAGAACTTCTCACTTCAGCACCCTAAATCACTAGTGTCATCTGTGGATTTGAAATATGGCAAATATTTATGTCCTTATTTTGCTCTTCCTACCCTGTATTCTCACTTAGCTTCCTTATTTCAGGAATTATTTTGGACTCCATCAAGGTTACCTAGGAGGCTTTTCAGTGTATTTTCCTTCCCTTTTATCCCCCTTTTCATGAAAGGGAGAGGAGGCAGAGGTCAAGTAACAGCAGTCACAACGTGAAGCATCACGTAGCCATGTGGAGCAGCTGTGCCGTTGCTGGCGGCTGCTCTAATTGCGCGGCAGCTTCTCCCCATTCCCAGCACGACGTGTGCTGGGGCTGCCAGCCGCACCCCTGTCACTCAGATCTGCCGTGAGATCCTGTCTGTGCACAGAAGTCAAGTGATGGCTTGAAGACAGACTTTAAGGTTCCTCTCTGAGTCATTCTGGAAGTCTATGGGAGAGCTCATTTTTTCCCAGATCCTTTTCCCACTCAACCTGCTTTTCCCCAAGCCTTTCCCGCTTCTGTGGAGAGGCTGGTTTTCTTTCAAGGATGTGCTACTGCTCTTTGCTGTCATGACCACAGAAGCATGAACAGAGACTGGGAATATGAGCCTGTCTTTTTTGTATGAAAAATAACAGGGGAAAAAAAAAAGAACAAATTAACACTGAATTATTAAAGCCTGATTATCACCAACTCTGCAGGCAGTCCACTTACTTAGACTCTTTGAATGTGTGCATTTTTGTGTAAGGCTGTACCTGGGAATAGGGAGGAGGTTTTTTATTTTAAGGAAGGTTATATTTTTATTTATTGGTGGTTTGTATGAGAACAAAGAACTGAAGTCTTCCACCTCTCTTGAACATGGGAGGGGTTCATCTCATCTACCTCTAACCATGGGAAGACTAAATGTGGAGGCATCTTCAGAGGATGACTAGGTCCCCTTCAGGCTGTGGTTTCGTGCTCACCTATAAGCAGTCCAGGTCCCCATTGCCACTCTTGCACTGATGAAGATTTCACTGTGAACATGTTAGATTTCATTTGGTCCAGCCTCCTTATCTGGGTGGCTGCCTGGCCCTCAAGCATTGCTCCCTTCGTGAGTGCAGGTGTGGAAGGAAGCAGCAGGGGAAGGAGAAGAGAGCTTTTTCAGCACCAGCACAGACTTAGCTCAGATTAAGCTGACAGTAAGTGCCCTCTATGGTGGATGGAGTGAATCATCTGGTGTGGTGCCTCTTGTCACCTATCAGCTATAGAAGGAGTCTGTGCATTTAGCTTACACTAGATCCCTAATCTTAAGGCTGCTGAATTTAGCTGAGATAAATCCCTCATCAATCTATGTACATTTTTATGGAAGCAGGCATCCAGAAGGGAATCTGAGTCCTTGAAGGGATAGAAGTGCTTCTATTTTGATTTCCCTGAGGCGTGGTAAAAATAGGAGAGTTAGTGTTGGTAAGTCACTCAGACACTCAAAAGTTCACAAAAAATCAGTCATTTCCCTGTTAAATGGTTAAACGTTACTTTGAACTATCATCTGGTGAGTAAGGGTCATGCAAATGCGAATTCATGGTTCCGATGTGGCAGATAAAATACAGAAAAATTGTACTTAGTGCACACCAGACCATGTTGGAATTGCCTGGTAGGATCCAGTATTAAGAAACAGCGTGCGGTGAGTTGGGTCTTGGGCTGAGTATATGCTCCTCAAGGAGAACAGATTTGGATGTGTAATGCAAAACAGCTTTGCCAGTTATTTGGCCGTTTTATGTATGTATGTTTTGTATATGTTTCACATATGTTTGACATATATGTTCATATGCGTGTGTGCATGCCTCCAAAAGTAACATGCTGGTGTATTTAGAAAGTAAGTCAAACTTCACTGAGAAACAAAGTGGAATATTACGTGCCGAGACTTTTTTTCTCCTATACCAACACTTTGAAATAGCATTTTTGACAATTTGTTCTCAATGTTTGTGAGTCCATTTTGTAGATATGTGGTTGTACACAGATTTTATTGTCCTTTAAAAGACAAGGTACAGACACTGAATGCCTGGAATGATCTTGGGCTTGTATGTACACACAAATAAAATAGCCATAGAATTACTGGCATAAGGCATATTGCGAACAATGGAGAAATAATGCCTGTTTTTCTTCCCTTTTTAAGGTGTTCATCTCTACTATGTCGGTGGAGAGGTTTATGCAGAATGTGTGAGTGACAGCAGCATTTTTGTGCAGAGCCGCAATTGTAACTATCAGCATGGTTTCCACCCAGCCACTGTCTGCAAGATCCCCAGTGGCTGCAGCCTCAAGATTTTCAATAACCAGCTCTTTGCCCAGCTGCTTGCCCAGTCAGTCAATCATGGCTTTGAAGTGGTGTATGAGCTGACCAAGATGTGTACTATTCGAATGAGCTTTGTTAAAGTAAGGATGTTTTGTCTTCTATTGTATTTCAGAAAAAAAACAAGAATTCTGTCTCTTAGTGATGTTTTCCTCATTGACTACATAAAAATTTCAGTTTAGATGGGCTAAGCATGTAACATAGCAGCACATACCTTAGGCAGTTTGTGAATCATCCCATCGTTATCAGTTTGCAATAGACCTTGGTGCAGTCACAATTCTGAAAAGGGTGTCCTTAGACCACTAGCTAATTTATAGTCTTAACATTACTATAGGGTTGCACGAACGGACTCAGCCAAGAAACACTGGGTCCCCCTTCAGTCTGTTGGGGATTGACATTGTTTGCCATCTTTCTGCTCCCTGGCAAAAGATTGTCTTAGCTGGTGCTGACATTCCCACTGGCCAGAATCCCTGTCAGAAAGGGTCCTAACAAGTGGAATGCAAAACTCAGAAGAATCACTAACCTTCTTCTGCTGTTTGAAACAGACCATCAGACTATTATTGTTTCCATGTTTTTGAACTTTTGCAGTCTGACTACTGGGTGCACATTGTATCTGTCTTTGTGGGAATTTCTTAAATCTTTTGAATACTCTCTCCAGAAGGACTTTTTTGACTGCTTTTAGAGCTAACAAAGTACTTTTGGTGTCATCTAAGGGAATGGTGAGTTTTTCAAGACTACTTAAAAAAATGCACTAGACCTTGACTTTCTACAGAGCTGCTGGTGAAAGCTGTATCCTTGGAAGCTTACTAGTCCTATTTTGCTGCTATTACAAGCAGCTTTAGTGTAGATTTGCAGATTTGGTTGTATACAAATGATTGAATCAAGCTGACTGTGTTCACATCTAAGATACTACAGTACTGCTTGAGGCCCAAGCCCAGTGTCCCTACATCTTGCAAAGCAGAAATGTTGAGACCCAGGCAGCTTTCTGTCTTTAACTCTTTCTGACTGTCCTTGGGGACCCATCCTCTTCACTAAGAGCATTAAGAATGCCTTGTATTTTTTCCTGGGAGCCCAAGCCAAAATCTTCCTGTAGATATTGCTTTGTTCTTGGGAAAGAACTGACATCTTGTTCACATGCAAGCATTCGGGGGAAAAAAGTACACAAGAAACCCAACAAACAGCATTTTCTTTAATGGAAGACATGAATGGGCATGCTGTTTGTAAAGGTAGTGCAGCCGGTTACACAATATTTTCATTATCTCAGCAACTCAGGGGCAGTTTCTTTGATGTGTTATCTGCTTTTGAGCCCAGCATGGCAGCAGAAGTGGTAGCGTTGATGCATTAAGTAACACTGCTGCTATATTATCACCGCACTTTGTTGAAACAACGGCAGCCACTATCGTGCCATGGGCACCAGAGGACCAGTGCAAGAAGGAGATATTTCAAATCCTTTCCCACGACCTTTGGAAAGAAACAGTGCAAATCTCACCTAGGTTCTTTTTTTGCGGCCATTTCCTGTACTCCGTTTTCTCAAATTATTTTTCATTGGCCAAGAAGGCCACTGGATCCTGGGGTGCATTAAGAGGAGCATCTCCAGCAGGTCGAGGGAGGTGATCTTACCCCTCTACTCAGCCCTGGTG
>JAUBNY010000167.1:298748-313111 GCA_032275445.1 Crypturellus soui | reverse complement strand
TGGCCACGAGGGCACACTGCTGCCTCATGGTCAACCTGTCGTCCACCATGATGCCCAGGTCCTTCTCAGCAGAGCTGTCCCTGCTTTCTGGAGAAGGGAGAGACAGAGGCTTAAAATGCTTGGAGAGAGGAAAGACAAAACTCTCTGGTTTATGAAATTACACGTTAAGAACTGTCACTCAGTAAGAATTTTAATTTCCTCATTTACATGCTTTGAAATCCCACACTTCTTGGGAAAATAGTCAAATTCCTAGGTTTTAACTCTTGTTGTATTAACTTGCCACATTCTGCCAAAGGACATATTCCTGGTGTCCCTGAAATGCTTGCAAATAAATATACAGAGAGGTTTTTTTTATATGGGAACTTCAGTGTGATCAGATTCACAGTGCCAGAGATGGAAAATAACTCACTTTGCAGGGGAGAAAGAAGGGATGCGTGTATCTGTAGGACTGAAGCATGGCTCCATCCTTAAAACGACTCATCTGTTACTATTTCTTCTCCCATCTTTTCCCAGACTGATGTTAGAAGCCTTGTATTTTTAGCAATATTTAGAGGAGTAACATTTCCTAGCGCAAATACGCTTTCTTTGCACTGAGGGCGAACAGCTGTTTCATCTTGACAACTAGGGATATGTCTAATTTGGACCTGTCTGCTTGCTGCAAACATCCAGGATTAACACAGCCTGCTGGAAGGTGCTTTGCGCCCCACCTGTTTTCAAAGCCATTCTATTAAAGCCAGATGTTTAAATAATTTAGTTGTGGAGGAGTCGGGTCCCAGACTTTCATTTAGACCAGACTGGCTTCAAATACAAGCATCTAACAGAGACCCAGCCGTTAATGAACCTTCAGAGTTCATAGTCACCAGTTTACATCTCCAATTCTGACTGCCTTCATATTTCTTGTCTTTCAGAGATCTAGAATCAGCAGATTGGTTGGTTACTACACGGTCCTGGGTTTGCTGGTTCTTGTGAAATGTTTCCATCTCAAATACTGACCCTCACACAACATCACCTCAATCGTTTGTCTTGATTCACACTCCTTATACATATTGGCATTGCTGCTATATCCATCTACTGCAAGATTCTCTGGGAAATTATCACAGACTTTGTTGCACTTTGTCAAGAGCAATTTCTTAGGAAAAGGATCCTAATGTATTTATTCATAACATCTGAAAGTCTGGAAACTATAAATCTGTCCCTCTCCTTTTCTGCAGCATTGGCCCTCTGCTGAGAGGTCCCTCTACTCTGCCTTATCCTGAGCTGAGGGGGATCAATAACTTCAGGTCAGTGCTTGGAGGATAAAGCTAACTGACAGTCTGCAGTGTAAGAAGAGCACAGATGCTGATTTTGGACCTCATTGGTGGTGATGAAAAATGCAAGTGCAGAGCTTTGGATAGTAAACACAAGCTGAAAGTTTAGATCATTGTGCTCCTCTGAAATTGGCTATATTACAAAAGATTTTTAGATTAAAAAAAAGAAAATGCAATCTGCTCTCTCATTCATTTTCTGCAGGCACTATTGTTGTGATAGTTGTTAGAACAATATTAATAAAGCAAGCCTATGTCTAAGTATGCCTTTTTGCTATCTGGGTTGAAGGACTGTTAATTGCCAAATTCAGATCTGATTTAAAGCCTGAGCAGCCACACTGAAATTAATTAGAACAAACCCCACCTGCCAATTTCCACACATTTATGCAAATACCACTCAGTGCAAATTTTGGACCTGCAAGCCATGTATTTATTGACATTCTCTTCAATGAATCAAGCCTTAACATCAAAGACTTGCTTATTCAGGCAGTGTCTGGAATATCCATCTTGCTTTTAGAAAAAGAGAAAAAGGAACATTAACAGAAAATCAGTCACCGCTATCGGCAGCAATCATATCCCCGAAGGCTAATAATTTATTTTAATGTGTTTGGTCCTCCTAGTCTGCCTGTGACCTGCATCTCTTGTTACAAGGATAAGAGTGTCAGATGCTAGCAATGACATGACCAATTACAGCTATGTTTGGCCTATTTCTCCTAGAATCAGAAGTGAGCTTGTGTATAATATCCTTAATTTCTCGGTGGCTTGCTGACAGGCAAGACAGTCAACAGTAATTAGTGTATTAATGTAATACATGAGAGGTGCTCTTTAAACTGTGTCTAACCTTATTAGTCTTATCTGCCTTTTTTTGCTCCCATATGATAAACTGTACTTAAAGGCCTTTCAGATATGTCCAAGACAGGCAAATCAACAATATTTTAGATCATTTAACTGTATGATAACAAATGCATCATCTCTTTATCTTAAAAGTACAGAACATCGAGGAGGGAAGTCTCATGGAAGCCAGTGCTAAGACATTGTTAAACCTTATAAATGTGTAAACCTTAGATGTGTAAACCTTAAAGGTGTAAACCTTAGAAATGGTTTGTGCCACATTATGATAAAGAAGAATTAATTACTGAGTGGGAAATTAGTTATTAGTTGTGAACCAGTAACCATGACTAATTGCAACTAGTGTGGAAAAGATTCCCCTAAACAGTAATTATAAAATACTCTCTCTATATAAACATGCACAGCATGCACAGCATGTTTATATGCATAAAAATATATTTTAAGAAGATTTTATTAGCTGGTTAGAAAAGACATAGTATCAATCTATCAAAAGGGACAACTTTGGCATATTACCAATCTTGGCACATTGATGAAATCATGGAAAAATTAAGAAAAGAAAAGATATATAATGAAAAATATTTAAGGAGAAATAGCTAGCAATAAATGTAAAACCATGAAGTGTAGAATAATGGCTGAAAAATGTTAGCATCACGTAGAAAAAAATGAAGCTGAAAAACATTAAAAATAGATGAAATTCTGCATTGGCCCATTACTAAATGGAAATGCATTGGCCTGTTACTAAATGGAAATGATAAAGTTAAGAATATTGAAGAAAATAGAAGTTCAATAATTATTTTTAGTAATTCATTAATGTATGGAAAATGGGTGATGCTTTTACTCTATTGTAAGAGGAGATGCAAAGTACTTTCCAGCTCAGTAGCGACCAAGGAAGATGTAAAACCTCTGCTAAAGAAAAGAATTCTTAAATCTACAGGTTGGTACCATTAAAGCTCAGAGACTTGGGAAGCTAGCTGGGTAGAACTCATGTATGTTGAAATTAAGTTGCAATAAATCTTAGAAAACCAACTGCTCCTCCAAGGCATGGGAAGACTGTTAATGATATAACAACGTCTCAAAGAGCAGGAGCAAAGGTGCAAAAAAGTTCATGCTATCTTAGCAGAAATTAGAGAAAAAATAGTGAATACTGCACATGATTCATAGGTGTTAAAGAACTGGATATCAAACGTAGAATAAATAGCAATAAATTCTTTCTAACAGGAAATAGGCCTATTAAAGTGAATCTAATTTTTAAAGTATATTTTTAAGATACTCTATGTTTGTTTGATATTCTTAGGTTATGGTAAAATTTGGAAATATTCCAGTGCATTCTGGTGAAGATCAGTATTGTATATGGATAGTAATGGAGTAATATAGAAAATAGACTGGAAATTGATTTTTCAACATTTGTCAGTGATTAATTATACACATGGAATCGTAACAATGTGAATAATTGCAGTGAGGTTTTACATAGTTGTGCTAATTAGGATAGTTTTCAGTGATCTGGAAGTAAGTATAAACTCGGCAGCTAATGCAATTTGCAGAACATGGCAAGATACAAGGCCTTGGCTGTGTCCTTGGCACCTTCAGTTTAGTCTCTACAACAGCCAAGTACAAAGCTAAGAACGTGAAATTCAATAACCGTGAGCTTCACCATCAATCTACTGTGAAAACATGGTTCTGAAAATTCAATACTTGCAAGTAGGGAAACAGTATATGAATTTACATCCCTATACTGATGAAACCTCATTCTGAAATACTGCTAGCACTTCTAAATTCTTTGTTTTAAAACAAATTCAGAAAAATCAGAATAAGAGTTCAAAAATGCCTCACAAAACTGATTTAGAGGCTAGAGGAACGTGCATGGATGGCACCAAACTTGAGACATGGCATCATTTTAAGTACCTTTGTGAAGAGAAAATAATAGTAAGGGATACAAATTTAATGTAGAAAGTCATAGTAACAAGTGGAGTCTGGAAACTGAAGCCAATGTATTCAAGTGGGACATTAGGAACAAAATTTTAACAGTGAAGCTGATTAACCACTGTAAACTAAGAAAGCAGTGGCGGATTTTCCATCTTTCTGTTTTTTGGCTGGCTAAATTGCTGGAAAATGTGTTTTAGCTAAACACAAGCTACCAGAATAAGGGGGAATTGGGTGAAATGTAATGGTCTGTGAAATACTAGAGATCCAAACCAGACAATTCTGTAAAACACATTTGATCACCTATAAGGTACCATTAATCTTACTTCTAATGGTACCCAGGATATTAATATCAAAGACTATGGAGTTCAGTCCTACTAATTGCATTTGTTTACAAAACTATTGTTTAAATATAATTTAGTGGAATTGTGTCCTGTGGATACTTCTTTCCCACTAGCAATCTGCCATTACTAAAAAAAATCCATTCAACTCTAGGCCAGAGGAAAACAAGTGGATAGAATACTCTTGAGCTAATTATTAAAAGTAATTATTTTTTATCTGTCTGATTAGGATTCTGTACAGAAGAAATGAGTATGCTCTGAAATGAAAGACTGAATGTTTTCAATATGATGAAAGCTTTTTCTAAAGCTCTGGTTATGAATATTTGAGGTATTTGTGGAAAAGACACCTGCACTTTATAAAGGGAACAATAAGCTGCAATTCCCTGATTGCTGTAACCAGGAATACCCAGTTCTTTGCTTTCACCACTCCTTTTGCTGCCCAGTCAACTCTTCTAACATGAAGTCATTAATTTTGCTCTACTTTCTTACCTGCAGTCCTTAGTTTTCTATCAAGCAGTTCTTGATCAAAACAAACATTTTAATGGCTGATTCAGCTTTAACTAATAGTTAAAACCATCATATCTTTGGATAATAACTAAGATGCAGTCAGTGTTTCTTTTTCCATAAAACATACATTTCCATAAAAAAAGTGACAATACTTCAGTTTGTATAGTTTGTCTTTTTTTTTGGCTTGGTGTGGCAGGAATTTTTCTGATCTAATGTCCCTCAGACCTATATGGTGCTGTCTACTGCACTGTCACTGAGCAATCACTGAACAACTATTATTATTTTAACATTTCCAAGATCTGACATACCACTTAGAGTTTTATTTCTGGAGTTCTCCAATGTGTCCATGAACCTCTGAGACTTCTGTTCTGATGGAACTATACTATACATCTATGTCTGTGTAGGCTTGTGCCGTCAGCACAGTATACTCACTTCAGGAAGCAGATCCTGCAAATGCTGCCGTCCACTGAAAAAGGAGTATTATGTGCCTTTTTGCACAGGATGTGCAATTACTGCAGGCAACAGTATTTAGCAAATATTTCTGTATGATCCTATAAGAGGAATTTTTCAAAGACCTAGCTATTGAAGGAGAGAAAAGTTAACATTGAATTCCCTAGCTTATGGGAAATTTTTCAATCTTTTAAAAATGATTTTACAAAACACATTCTCAAATTAGTTTAAACTTGGAGCCTAGTTATCTCCCAATGTAAAATTAATTTCAGATGATGTGCATAGGTAGTGTTTGCATAATGTGTGCAATGTTATGGACTTTCTCCTATAACAACAGGAGTGCTTAAAAGACTGCACCTGTAAAAATGGTTTAGAGATTAAACAGTTTGACCTGATACTCCTTTACTGCTTCCATATTGTTTCTCCGTATTCCCACAAGAACTCATTTTGTCTTGATCCCTTCTTGTCTGCTGCCCTCTGTGCCCTTAATTCAAGATTCTAGCTATGGGAGATTGTATAGGAAACTGCACAAACATCAAGTCATCTCTAAGGACCACTCGAGACAACTGTGAAGTTTTAGGTCAGTCCTGTTAGCTGAGTTGTGTTCTGCCTTTGTAGCTGAGACAAGCACAAACTACCTCCTTCACCTTTCAAACCGGGGGGCTTGAGACAGATTTCTTCTCCAAAGAGGATAATTTTCTCCTCCTAGACAAGCCCCAAGAGTCTGAAGAGTTTGTTGCAGCATCAATATTTCTGAATAGCTTTACTGAACCAAGTTGAAACTGATAGTGATGATATGGATCATCAATATTTAGTTCTTAATTAATCCTATCCCCTTTGGCTGCTGCTTTTTTTTTTTTCCCTCGGTTACTCTCAAAAGCCGTTTTTCTCTGAAAAGTCTCTTTTCCCATTTTACTCATGGATACTGTAGAATGATCAGCATTTCTCTCCAGACCTTTGATAACAGTAGCACTGTAATTCTGTTTTCCTGTCTCATTCATTTGATGTTAATCTGTCTCTGTTCTTTTCTTTACATATCCATTCTCTTGATTTCCTGATTAAAATTCTGTCTGTCGTGACTCAAAATTCAAACCCTAATTACTTGTCAAAGCCATGGAATCTCCCAGATTCTCCTCATGATGCCTGTCCTCCAGATGGTGCCGTGTGTTTGTATCGACTCCAGCCAAATCTGTATGGAAAACCCTGAGCTAACAAAATTATTTTAGTATTCAAAGGCCTTCTGCTGAATCAAAATGAAATCATGTTTGGTCTTTGTAATTATACTACATAAGAGTATTTTCTCCCAAATGCAAAACAATCTGTATTTACTGGAGGAGCATTCTTCTGGACCAGTAGTTAACACTGACAGGAACTGGTCCTAGCTTCCCTGCCAGGTAATTATAGCTCCTCAGCAGCTGTCCCCAGCTGCAAACCATGATGTCTGAATCTAAATCTCTTTCTGCTCTGTAAATTACAAAATACTACTCAAATTTTGGCCCCTTTGAAATGTCATAACCCTTCCTTACAGCAATAAATACTAGCAAGAAAAACATGAGGTTAATAAAAGCATTATCACTGTCCTTTACAAGGCAGGTCCTCAGGGTTCACTAGGAGACAGTTGTCTTTTTATGTTTCTTGGCATCTAAGTCACGAGGATATGTCTAACTTCTTTGCCCCTTTGTTACTTCTGTGCAATATTTTTCAAGCTGGGTTCATAGCCAATAGGGGATAGATAATCAGACATTTCATTATTATGTCTCTGAAATATTGTTCATTGTGTTATTTTTAATTTACCTTTTAGAATACATTAAATTTGTTGCCCTTGGTTCATAAACATCCAACATCATCGGAAAGAAAACAATAGATGACAATATATGAGTTCTGGAACAGCCTCAACCAAGGGTCTTATAACCAGTGTCTCTGTAACTAATGGAAAACATAAAAAAATTCAGCTATTTCAACCTCTGACCCAAATAATAACCTGCTGTAAAATAACTCTCAAGAGGCAGGTGTGAACTCTGTAGCCAGTTGGTGTCCATGATTTACTGTCTACTAGAAAATACTTTTAGTGTCATGTCTTGAATCTTGCAATAACTTACTTCCCTCTTCATTTTGCATGAGCGACCAGGTGAAATCCAAAATGGTGCAGCTTTGGGAAAAAAAAAAGTAACTTTTAAAAGATTTTGCTCTCTTGAGTTGACCAGCACTATCCAGAAACAAGGTACCAAAATATGATCTGTGAGAATACCAGCTCAATATTCACAGAGGTCAAAAAGCAGAAATTTGTGTTAAGAATTATTAGGAAAGCAATAGTGAATTAAATGGGAAATAGTAGGCACAGTGTGCCCCTAGGAAGTGCTCACTGCAATTCTCAAGGGAGACAGCAAAGCAGGAAAGGCTACAGAGATGACTGGTAAGGTTGATCGATTTTATGGAACCACGAAATAACAAATAGACAAATGAATAGACTGTCAGAGAGATAACTGAGGGTATAAAGGTCTAAAAAAAGGAGTGTCTAGAAAAGACAAGTAGCGATTGTTATTATTAGCTCATACAACACGAGAGCAAAGGGACATATCAAATGAAACTAGCAGATGATTAGATTAAAAAAAAAAGAGGTAGATTTTCATGCTCTATTCAGTTGAGCTGTTGAACTTCTCAGTACAGAAAATTACAGAGTCTACAAATTTACTTCAAGAGAGGACTGGAAAAACTCATGAAAGAAAACACATCGCAGGGAAAAATTATATATATTGTGCTAAATGCAATGGTATTATATATAACTGTGTACAACATATCTTTTATATATCCATTATGTATAACACAGTTGTAGTATACACAGTGACAATCTCTCTGATCCCGGAAGCCCACAGATCAGTACCTAGTGGGTGGAAGTACTTTGTAGAAGCATTACTGTGACTTTCCTGTTATCTCTTTTCCAAACATACTGACTTTTGTTTTATTGGGAATTGTTGTTTTTGTTTTTCCTTCAAAAGAAATTTGCCTTATTCAGTTGGACATCAGAAAACAGCCCTCTGACATATTTCACCAAAAGTCGCCTGCACATGAGTAGAGTAAAGGGATCCACCACACCAAGTTGGAGGTCTTGCTGCCCCCATGAGCACAGGACCAGCAAAAGCTTAGCTTTGCTCCACTCAGTGGTGCTTTTGTCAGTGGGTGGGAGAAAAAGGAACAACAAGGTGGGAGGTGCTGAGATTGCAGAGGGTTTCTGGCTCTGCACCAGGGTTGGGTGAGAACAAGAACCAGCCTTAGTACATGAGGAAGTAGTGAAAGGTATGGATGTAGGTGATGTGATGGAGGGACCATGTGAGGCTTCTATGTGTGATGCAGAAATATGGCTGGAAAAAAGATGATGGAGCCAAGGCAGCTAGCCTCTAACAGCATGACTTGGATTACCTTTATTAACACCTTGTCCCATAGTGTGTAGTTTGGAGTGATTCATTACAGGGGTACGTGTGTGCACAGTCCTCCTCCTCATGGCGTTGAGTTGTTCTGCACATCAAAGTAGCTGCCTCCAAAGTCCAAGACAAAACCCTGCGAATGAGTTGTCATAATCTGGATGTACACTGAAGAGTAATGCATATAATAAAGCTCATATGAGTCATAGCCCAACAAGTGTGAGTTAAAAACTACAGTTTTCCTTTTGGCTTCAAGGACTAGATCTTCCTGTACAGGATTGGTCTTTACTTGGAAAACAGTGGCATCTGACTGTGCCAATGGAACTCATCCTGGAAAAAAAAAAAGAAGAAATCTATCCTAGGAATCCTAGTTACTCGTAAATCACCACAACTCTAACAGGATCAATATATCTTTAAAGCTTTAAACAGCACCTGGCTCCTCAAGTCTTTGTAATTCTCCTGCAGATGTAGTTAGTACCAGTCCCAGAAGAGGTGATAGAAGCAAGAAATTATGAAGCAAGAAATTAATCCTGATATCAACTCATAGGATTAGTAATGGATTAAAAACATGGCCAACAGGGTTTTTGAAGAACCTTAGTACAGGTCCCAACAGTACTTAAATATTTCTTTTATATTGTCATTCTTGGAAATTAGAAGGAGCTATGGGAAGCTTGGGCCAAAATTGATGTGTCCTTACCAAAGCCAATGAGACTTGTATTTCTTAAGGTATTTTTGAAAAGGTCCACAATACCTATTGGTATGCCTCCTACATAGGCATTACAATAATAATTAGGAAGCATTTCAAATAAATAACTGTCTAGCCTTGGCCAGTGAGCCAGAGCATGTAAGTTAAGAGCCAAGGCAGACAGTGTGGCATTTAGACATGGGACACATGATGAGGTGTGAGACAAGTGCAGGAGTCTAGGCTAACCCAAGCGCTAGGGTGCAGTGGTGGCTCCTGAAAGTAGAAGGGCTTCCTGGGCTTCACTCTGTTTTCTTCACAGAGCGTAGACATGTGCCAGGGCATCTCCAAAGAGCAAACTAGAAAGATAAGGTAGTAGAATGAAGGAGTAATCCCCACAGGAAAGAAAGTGATTGAACTCCAGTCCTCCTCTACTGTTAGAGATGGGAACTGTATCAAGGGTCTCCTTCAGCTTGAGTGTTAAATCCTTTTCCAGACACAAGGGCTTCATCAACTAACAATCACACCTTTTACAGTCTACTTATCAGAGTACTTATGCAGGGAGCATGCAAATTGGATTCAGCATCCTCATCAATCTCATGAAAACCATCTACTCCAAACTTCATCAAACCATCCACTCCTTCCAGAAAAGCCAGGCTGTAGATGTGAGAGGGACAGGGTACCCATGGCACCTCCCTCTATGTGAAATATCTAGGAATGCAGGAGGGCAGACACACGGTGGGTCAAAAGATACATCCCCGAAGAGACCCTATGCCTCACAGTCGAGTAGTTTATAAAGCAAAAACCCTCCTTCCTCCCATACAGGTTACAGAACCTTTGAGTAAAACAAGAACTAACCATATGAACAGAAACCACAACACCCCAGCTCCCCTCACCCAGCAATATGTTGTATCTACTTCCACATTTTTGCATAAAAGTAATCTTTTCCAGTCAATGCCAAATTCTGGTGTGGCAGCTTTCTCTATCCCTACATAGAAACTAGGCATCTAGGTCCTGAGAGTGTGGGGATCTGGGCAAATGTCTAGATAGCAAGCCATGGGCACCTCCTGGATGAGTTTGCCATAGGAGCTAGGGCTTTGGGATCACCCCTTGACATACATTATTTCAAGCACATTATGCTTTAGATTCAAAGATAAGTAAGCATATGTCCTGAGATATTCTTAAAAATGATCATCCAGCACTGTCTGGCCCAGTTTACTAGTAATGAAGAATTTGAAGGGTCTTTGGTGGTCTGTGTGGAGAAAGAATTGTCTCACTCCTAGCACCTTATCCTGCTATGTTTGAAAGTTATTTCAACGGAGACAAAAAAAATGTTTATAAGACTCACTCAGGGAGATGACCAAGATCATAGTTGGGATCAAGTGGCAGCAAGATGACAACAGTTTGGAGTTCAGGAATTAAGAGGAAGGTGAGAAGGAAGCAGCAGTAATTAAATTCATTGTTCCACAACAAATGCTGATGGGTTTCACTCAATCACGTGCTAGCCTGCCATTGCCATACACTCTGCCATCCTATGTCACCCTGTCTTGTTCAAAGAATAGCACCCCCAGGATTGCTCCTGTAACAAGAGTTGCTGCAATATTGGTTGTTAGTTTGCATATTAATATGCATATTAATATAGTGATGCACAGCTGGCCTGCATCAGACATGAATCCTGATGATGTCAGACATCTGTGGGAAGAGAGAGCAAAATGCCCTTCAACTTCAGAAACTTCTGTGTCAGCTGAATGCAACCTTCAGTGCTTTGATTGATGCCAGAGGTTCTGCATGTGCAGCAGTTTTTTATACTGCTTGATAATGCATGTCCAAGGCATTTTATTGGAACCCTCTTTCAGCACATGCCAGCTATGTGATCAAGTACTTTGAAAAGTTCAGTGCTTTTCAGCGCTGTGGGCTTTCAAGGAACCAAGCCATCAGGAGCTGATTTACAGCCCAGCTCTTTCCTTGCTGCCAAGTTTTGCCCCTGATGAGATGCAGAATCCCTGAGGGCCTAGTCTAATACCATGTTAGTAAGTATAGCATTGAAAAATTGATGTTTTTAAAAATCTATTTAACTGATAACACTAGCCAGTCACCTCCCAGGCTTCCTTGACTCTCCCTCTCTCACTCTGATTTAAAATGGATTTTGTTCCTTCAGGAATACGCAGCAATTCCCAGCGGTGATTGTTACTGACAGCATATAATGGAGCTCAGCTGTGTTGCTCCTGGATTTCTAATCAGCTTAGTAATGATAGAACTCCTGTCAGAGAATTACACTAAGCCTGTTTCGTATTCAAATCTCGATGAGCAACCCCTCCCGAAGTATTTTAATATAATTTATCATCAAAAATAGAGAGAGGGAAAAAAAAAAAAAAAAAGAGGTGGCCACTTCTCACCCACAGGGTAAGTCTTCTGCTAATCCTTGAAGTTAGCAGGAGTTGAACAAGCATGGACATGAACAAGTTAGCATAAGGCAAGTTTACAGCACAGTATCTAATTCACTTGCAGAGCCTGTGAGAGTGTTTTCATCCCACAGTAAATGTGAGCTGGCTTAGCCTGTTTTCACTGCAGCACAAACCACTTGACACTTAACCACAATATGAAGAATCGTCTCTGCAGGGTGACTAATGCTTTGCAAAGCCACTGCTGCTCTCACCTATTAGGTAATTTGTTTGTGTTGCCCTGTTCTAAGTATCAGAGATGTTATCATCAATGTGGTCTCCTCCCTTTTATGCGATTCATAAAAACTGTAAATGGAAATCACCAGCTGCGTTTGGTTGTAGTTTTGGACTAATATTGATCAGATTTGAGTTCCACTTCTAAAGTGGTCACAGACTTCCTGGTGACCTTTAGCAAATCACTTTGGCTCAGATCCTCAGAGATAATTAGTCCCGCACTTCCACTGAATTCATGATTAATCATCTTTGAGGATCTAGGAGTAATCGGTCATTTCCTCAATTGAGGAACAAAGGCAGGAGGCAATAATAGGTCCTTTGACTTTTTTTTTTTTTTTTCATTACAGCTTGTAGTCTCTTTGCGTATAAACTATCATCACTCTTATAGCTGCAATGCAGTGCAGATTTACCTAGCTTTAAAATAGGGGAATCCTCTTTTCCTTTCTATTTTTTTTTCTTTTTTTTTTCTTTTTCCAAAATGAAATCTTCATGTTACAAGAACATGCTTTGATGTTTTGAGAGACACGAGGTATTTTACCCTTCTGCTGGCTGTCATTTTGAAATGAAACCAGGTCATTTTAAGTTGGTAAAAAACTCCAGCTACTGATTATTGTGTTTATCCAGGTGTTTGACCCAAGAGGATTATTTATCACATTTTGTGATTCAGCATTCAGTAAAGCAGCACACTGTTCATGATATTCACTTCAGATGTCCATGCATGAAATAATGAACTTGCATCTTCTAAACTGGACATGTAGCTTTTCTGTAAGAAAAAGAAATCGAACCTTATTTTCATTCTAAGCACAGTGCAGACTCCTCAGACTATTTCACATTTATAAGTCAGTGAGAAGAGTCTTTCAAAACCTGAACTGGATGCACCTTATCTGGCTGTAATATCTGCAATGAGCCACCAAACTTCATTTCAACATGACAAAGTGGTTGAATTCAAGATAAATTTCTATACAGGCCAGAGATACCTTGTGATTAGGGTTCAGTTGTCTGAAAAGGCACTTACTGTGTTCAGTGGACCTAATTCTTTTTGGGTTTTGTTACCATTTTTTTACAGCGAGCAGTGCCCTGTGTTCAGGCTGGAGATGCTTGAAGGGTATCTGTGAAAATGCAACAGATACGGTTGGCATGTTTCTCTTTGCCGCTTCAGGCTTCCCTTTCCATCCGTGAAGAGAATCGGTGTGATCACTGTAAAAAAGGCTGAGCATCGTGGCCTCAGGGTGCCTGTGCCTCACTGCAGGGGTAAAGGCAGTCCTGGGTGCTCTGAGGAGATATCTAGGGAACAGATTTTCTAGGGGAATATGACTTCTTCATTAAAGAGAATGAAATCACTTTTAAATTGGCATAAAGATGACATACCTCTATGGAGGAACACATAATTAAGGCCTCCTGTTTTTGCCCTTGTATAGAGCAGTTCCTAAAAGTAGAGCTTGACGTGATCATCAGGGTGACAAATGATAAAGTTAACCACTATCTCAATACAAACACAAGCCGTTAGCACGATGAGAAGTAGAGGTGTGTATTTTAGCACATTGGTGCACAACTGTACCATTTTTTTATAGGTCTGTGTTAGCAGACTCCATTTAGCTTATCTTTCCCTTCTTTTCCAGGCAAATACCCTGTCATTACCTTGGGCTGTTGCATGCACTACAGAATCCTTCTGGAGGATAGGTTCTTGTATAGGTTACCCCAAAGGCAGCTCAGGTTTGCAAGCTGTCTTAACAACGCTGTGAACCGGCCATGCCACAGGGAAGGCATCTACATCCACCGTGGGTGGAGAGTCCATCAGCGTTGCAGGCCACACAGGGCTGAGGACCCTCACGTGGCTGCTGCATAAGGAAATGAAAACTTTGCCTTTCAGCAGCAAACAGTCTCAGCAGTGATCCTTAGCTTTGCTTTCAGACTGTGGTGCTGAAATCAGTGCGATCCTAATATCAGAGCTGTTTTTCAAAAAGTCCAGTACTACTCTGGTTGGTACTATCTACCAGAATTAAACTGAATCACTAAATCTTAATTATTAGATATAGCAAGATACTTTATTTGACTTCAAAAGTATCCATGTGGCAGAGCCTATCTTTGAGGAGCACTGAGCAGTATCAACCTCACTAACTCCTTTTGAGTGAGCTCAACAGACTGCAAACTACTTGCAGTGATTTCTAAGCATCAGCCACCTTAGTGCTATAAGACCTGGCAATTAATTTCTTGAT
>JAUBNY010000167.1:257770-275029 GCA_032275445.1 Crypturellus soui | reverse complement strand
CTGGGATTCTGTGACATATGCCTCAGTAAAATTTAGGAAGATCTGATCTGCAAAGACGTCATGTACCATTTTAAGACGTTTCCCTCAATGTCTCTACTTGTTTGGGCTACTGGGGTTAGGTTTGCCAGATGGAGACAAGGTCATGAATTCACATTTGCCTATGCAAAACATAGAAATGAATTTAAACACCAAACTCATATCACTGGTGTTCATGAGTCACCTGAAAAATGAACTCCTTACAGTATGTATGTGTGACAGTATGACAGTGACAGTTTGCTGAGAGGTCTATACAGGCAGCTAAAGGTAATGGATCATATTTTAAAGTCATTGGTGGGGTAGCTAAAGAGAATTTGAAGAACCAGTCCAATAGTAATTGGTAGTTTCAGAGGTACAAAGCCATGCTCTCATTTTCTCAGGAGTTTATCAAAATCACAGCTTGGCCTTCTAAGTACTGCTTTTCTGGCAGCACAACTAGAGGAAATTCACTGCTTTTCATACAGTATTTACGGTCTCCTACCCTTGGGCATGCTGGTCAATAATAAAGCCATGCACTGACTTTCCCTATTACTATATTTCCTGCTGTTTGGGATATGTTGGTGTTACCTCTGGCTGGGTAACTGGGGCCATCCCACCCATGGTTCAGAAGCAGATTTTGTGCTGATTTTGTGCAGGTGCACATTGGGCAGAGCATATTGATAAAAATTAATTTTCCTATTCTGCTAAGAAAATACATGTTTTTTGAGGAACTCACTGAGGAGTTTGCATTGCAACTTTATTTTTCCTTACATTCAGGATACCACAAACCTGTGCATGCGTATGTGTGTGAAAGGAAGTGGGAGAAGTGGAAAACAGAGAAATTTGATGCGTATGAAGAATTTACTTTCCATTTTGCCATAGTGGAAAATTCCTGAACCACTAATTCAAGTTAACACAAACTAGGATTACTCGTGCTTACTAATCCTGGAAAATGCCAGGGTGTCTTTTGCCCGCGGTTTCTCCAGGGACTCTGGGGTTGGAATCAACTTATTACAACTCAGATCTGACTTAGGAAGAACAGGTGCAACTCAGCTGAAATCACGATGACTGTATATGGTCCCATATGTCCCTGCTGAGGGGAAGCAGTGTTGTAATAGTATCTAGAAAGCTAAAAAAGCAACATAAACTACATGGTTTCAGTCACCTTTGCTACTTTTACATGATAAAAAATAATTTTTGCCCTTGTGAAGGCTGACAAAAGCTGGCTGAACAGCAGTGTTTTTTTCAGCAGCCTGTATTTAAAAACATGGGTCAATCTACATGCCTAAAGGAGTGATAGGAAACTTCACATCCCTAGGAATAAATACCCATCTCAAACTGTGGTCTTCTCTTTGTTTTGAATTAGTTTCCCATATTTGCAGCAATGAAAACAAGGAATTTATAACTTATAGATAAGAGAAGATAGCAGAAAAGTTGCTCTATCTTGATTCCAGGTTTATTTATTTTTATTTACAAGTCAACACACAAACACATTATGTTACAGATCTGTGATCTTAAACAGCTTTCAAAATGGAGATAATGTTTCTCAATGCCTTTTAAACGGTTTGCTGTTCTTTTCAAGGCCTATCATCAATTACCAGTGAAAAAATGATTGAGCATAGTATAGGAAAATTTTCTTTAAATGAATAAAATATTCAAGAGAATAAATATATTCATAAAAACAATTTGGCTCAGAGATCCTATAAGTTTAAGTTCTTCTTTAATCAGCAAGTACTTTGGCCTTTGCAAGGAGTTAGCCAACATCAAAATCCGGTACTACTTATCATGCCATAGGTTCACTTTTAAAAATTGAAAACACCAACTCCAGCATAATCTGTGTGTTGTTTGGCTCTGAAGAGCTGTGTTTCTGGACTTTTCAAACTTTTCTGTCGAACACTTTATAGTTAATGGCAGAACACATCCTGCTGATAAACAGTTGATATCTTGGAGAGAAGATATTTGTAAAAATCTGGCTGTGAAGCAGCACTCAGCTTGGCTGTATTGACTATGGCCTTAACCCTTTTTGACCTTCCTTTAGTGACTATCCATAACCCTGAAGGCTGCTAGGCAATGAGAGGAGCTGATGTGTCCCTGGAAGAGTTTTGCAAGGGCAGCAGCAGTTGGTAAGGAGGCCACACTCTTCTTCCGAGATCGCTCCATCACTCACAGCTACGAGTGCTGCTCTGCCAGCAACAGAAACGGCAGTGACATTTCCATACCCTTCCCCTGCCTCCCAAGTGACTTGGATGCTGCCAATATAGCAAAATTTGCAGGGACTTGAGTGGAAGCAGGACCAGGCTCTGTTCACGCACGTACTGCAGTAATGCAGAATAGCACAGCACAGTACGGGACTGCAGTCGGTCAGCCTGGTAGGTCACACTTTGCATTCTGAATCATATCTGTGACCATTTGATTTTAATTAATCCACATATTTGATTTTAATTAATTCACAGCTAACCACAGGATCTTGTACGCAATACTGCTAGGTATTTTACAGCAGAAATTGCTGGGTTACATTTGGGGCAGGTGGAGTCATAAGCCAGGCTATGGTGTAGCAGGGGCAGCGCAATGTGCAAGCTCATCTATTCCTCATCCCAGTATTTCCAGCCTCTCCTGAGGCTGAAGTGGGACAAGGGCAGAGCCACTGGCCATTTTGCTTCCCATCTTTTCTGCTCTCTGCATGTGCACTTTGCAGCTATGCTCATGCCCTCCCTCCAGATCAGGGTGCCTGTGAAATTACAGAGCAGGATTTGGCCCAGGAAGTTCTTCCCAGTGCAAGGAATTTCTATCCTTACTGGAATTACTTATATGTGTACAAACATCTTGTGCCCAGAAGGAAGGACAGTTATAGGAGCTATACAGTACATAGCTACCAGCCATGGTGATAGGAGGCAGATCTCCTGAAAAAAAAATCATCTTTTTGTATTGGTATCCATTAAGATCAAGCTGCAGCATCAGTGAAGGATGAAAAGGAGCTGTGTGATACTTATGATTCAGCAGCAAAAATCCTCGCCCTCTCAGAGAAGCAAGCCATTGGGCGAATTATGTGCAATGTGGTCCAGAAATATCTCTATACGTTTACCAGTGAGCACACTTAGGGTAGTTGCTTTACTAAGCTAACCAAAAATCCGAGAAAGTCAAAAACTGAAATACTGAGACTTTATACAGAAAAATGTTGTAGTGCAAATAAACAAAAGTAATATTATTCAGGAAATAGATTTTCATTTTGTTTTGTAAAAATCAATAAATACTGACAATAATAATAAAAATTTAAAAAGAAACCACACCAAAACTTTAAATTATCCTGGCACTCCATTTATAATTTAAGTTGATCTTTTCAACTTCTGATCAACTCCTAACCTACTTAAAAAAAAAAAAGACAACAAAGAAAAGAAGGCAGCAGTACTACTAAAACACAACCAGAAAAGGAGTCACAACTACAGCAAAAAAATGACACATCCAGTTAAAACCATATTACAATTATTTGTCAGGAATACTCTTAATGAACACACATAAATCTATAGGAAAAAGACAACATCACAATTACAGGCACAAAACAATGACTGAGTGTCATTTTCCTTTTTGCAGAATGAAACATTAATTTTAGTAAAAGGGAAAATGAAGGCTAAAAAGGGAAAGAAAAAGACAAGGAAATTTTAAAAGTCACCTCTTTGTAATATAGTCTTCTAAGGCAAGTGTTGCATGCAGAACCTCCCCGTGAAGCTTGACAAAGGCGTTCCATTCCCTGTGTCCTCCCTTCCATGGATTTTTCACGAAGAAAGATTTGAGAAAGCAGATCGTTGGGAAGAAATGCTACAGACTTCTAAGTTAGTGAAAGAGCTTCCAGCATCACTATTATATTCTGGGTAAGAGGAACTGGAAGAAATTATGTTTTTAAGCCTCTGAAGTGCAATGATCAATAACAAAAGGAGAAAAGCTAAGAGACTAAGGAATATAGAAACGTATACGTAGACATTGGATAAACGTTCAGAAGATGAATCCACCGAGGTTGAAAGCGATGTGGGATACAGCTCCAGAAAAGTCCCATTTTCCATGTTTCCTAAAAATCCAGATGAAGGGTCAGGTTCTGACATTTTTGGGTTTGTTTTTTTAAAATCAACACAGATCTTGGATTTAAAGGCAGTTTTAGCAGCACAACAAATGGTTTATTTTAGATAACCACTTTTCCATCATAGTGAAGAATGACGAGTCAGCTGGTGATCAAATTTATCCTTTACTGCTCAAACTCAGCGTAATGTAAAATTGTATCCTTCAGAACTGGAAAAAAAAAAAGTAAGATTAACTTACTAACAGAAAATGTGATTTAATTGTGTGAATTGTCTGAGACAATTCAATTTTTAACAATTACAAATTATTATTCTTGAGCATTAAGCTGCAGTTCATAAAGCATTAGATAACTACTATGTATTTATGCTCTGTAAAAGCACACAAGAAAGAAGGAAGGAGAACACAATCATCTGGTCTATTGATTAGTATCGACTAACTTGGTAAAGTACTTTTTTCTGCAAGAAGTTGAAACTTTTTGGTGCTAGCTGCGACCAAAAAGTCTCCACTGTCAATTAATGATCTTTAAGAAGGATAAGATACTGTTCAGTTTGTGTTGCTTCTTCTCCATCAGAACATGAAAGCCTAGGGAGACACCCACTGAAAATGCCAAGAAATCACTGAAATTATTGGCATTGAGTTACCCACTTTTTTGCACTTTAAAATAATTTTATTATGCTATATGCCATAAAACCCTAAGTGACTGAATAACAAGAACTACTTTAAGCAGCAGGCCTAATCCTATGCTTTAAACCCTAATTTGTTTTCTGTAATGCAGAGCTACATTTGCACTACTGTATGACAGGACAAGGCTATTCTTTGGTCTCAGGAACAACATATAAAGCACATTTTCCATTAGGATGGCTAAATTCTCTTTTGTCCTCAAGGATAAGATGGCCACATAACAACTGTCTTTCTTTGGGAATGAATGATGGTCAGTCCGAAGCCTAACCTAATCCTAGACTAATCCTAATCCAAACCTAATGTCTAGACATTGCTTGGCTAGCTGGCCAGAATCATGCCAGGAAGCATGATAATAATTCAAACGGAGAGATGATGGAAGGCCGACGACCCGACTTGTATTAATATACAGGTATAAGCACGTCCATAATGTTTTGAAGGACAAAAAGTTATATTCTGGATATTGTTTTATTGCAGAGATTTTGGTAGTCTTAATTAAACATTCCAGGAGAACAAAAATGTTCAGGACTAGAAAACTGCATCTGCAAATATCAGATAAAAATCTTCTTGTGCTGTTGCATAAAATACGCTCAACCAATACCATTTTATACCCATAATATTATTTATCCCTCAATAAACTGCATGTATTGTACGTTGTTAAATGAGTCACAGCAGACTGAACAAAGAGATCCTTATGAGATTATACTCCTTTTGAACTATCTTTAATTTAGTGATCCAGCATTAACTAATGGAACAATATGTGTTCATTTCATGTTCTGGAAGTAGTTAAGTGTCATATACCTAATTTATCCTTTTTAAAAGATAGGCTTTGATATCAAAGATGTTTATCCTTGATTACTCATCATAATGAAAAGCAGATCCATTATTAATCGAGTTTCTCTACAATAACTTAAGGAATTAATTCACATAGATTCTTTAACATGGCAGAAGTTAAAACACTTCAAATTTTTTTCAGAATTTATAATCTGCTACATTCTACTTTTACTACTAAGAATTTTGGCCCCAGTACAAGGAAGAATTTTGTCATAGGACTTTCTTTGAAGCTAGTGGAAAATTTATGGTTGTAAATAGGACTAATCATGAGCTTAAAGTTAAGCAGAGATATAAGTGCTGTGTTAGATCATAGCCTATATAGGTCTTACTATGTTAACTGGGTTATTTTTAAATCGCATATGTTGCAGTGAGATCAGAGACACTATAAACTCTGTTTCCAAATGACTATGGCCAAATCCCACTTGCCTCACTCGCCCCGAGTATTACCAAAAAATGTATCTTTAGATAAAATAACTCTTTGTACAAGAATTTTTTAATAAAAAAAACTCCTTTTTTTATCACTAATTTTAAAAATACGGACCTAAAATGTAAGGCCATACTATATCTAAATGATCTTTGCAAATCACCTGTATCCTGTTGAAGTTAACAGTAAAGTCATATGGGATGAGCACATTCGGTCATAACATCTGAGTAGCATTGATAGGAAGAGTATCAGGTACACAGGAAGACTAAGAGTACAGAAGAGTACTCAGGTAAAGTAAGGAAGAGTAAACAGGTACAGAAATTAGATGAATCTTACCCAGATTCCTGTTCCCTGGTACTATCCCAGCATTTGCAAACAAAATGGAAAACAGCCAAACGTGCTCAGCTAGTGAGGCAGTGTAGTGTGAAGGATGGAAAAGCAATTTGGGATTGGGAAAAGTAGCCAGGCAGCCGTAGCGGGGCACGAACCTCTACCTGGAGGCAGAAGACACCCCCCAGCCCTTGCTAAGGGGTCCACAAGCAGATCTAGTGAGTACAGTACAGCCACTGGTTTGGGTCAAGTCTCTGCTGCTTCTGAGGCAAGAGGTGGTAAATGGCATGTGGTGGCAAAGGCAGTCAGGTGGCTACCTGACTGCTCTTATGGGGTCTAACCCTCCCAAACAAGTACCCCCCAATAAATCCATGTCTTCTTCTTTCTTTTTGGGAATAGGGTTTGTACATTACTAAAAAATGAATGGAACGTCAGAAATACCAAAACATCGAATTCAAACTTTGTTCCTGTAAAATCACTGGGAATTTTGTCATTGATTTCAAAATTTATGACAAAAACTGAAATTGAATGGGTTGAATAAACACCTATTCTTTTTGAGAAAGAACCCTAAACTGATCAAAGAAATCAGAGCTAAAGAACCAAACTTTTCAAGTTCTGTAGTGGTCTCTCTTCTCTGTTTGGAGAGTTGTTTTGTTTTAAGGTAAAGTGTGAACTTCAAGTGCATAATTCATAAGGAGAGATGATGAAAGGCTCTTCCTGAATGACTAGAGATGAAGAGGATCTCCTACTCTGACAGAAGAACGCCTTACCCTTCTTTTGCTTTGTTCAGCTTCCTAAATAACCAGTCCTGAAAAATTCCTTACATAGCAGAACCCTACCTTGGAGACCTCATATTTTTGTGATGCAGCTAGATCCGCATTACCTTCCCAGAGGCAACTACATAATCCCAGTGCAGGAACATGCAACTTGAAGAGACTCCTTGAGTGGAGTCCATCCCCATTGCTCTGCAAAGCATGGAGTCATCTGCTCCCTTTCACACACTGCCTGGGAGCTTTCGCTCTGTTGCACAAGCTGAAAGGTTGTTGCACAATCCTGCTGCTCTGATGGGCAATCAGCTTGTATAGATTTGCTAATTTCAGAAGTCAGCTCAGCAAAACTGCTCAGACAATCAAGAAAAGCCAGACTCTACCCTCACACTCTGCTGTCTTTTAGACATAAAAGAGAGCAAGACCTTATTCCGTTACTTCAGATCCCAGACATGACAGCCAGCTCACATGGGATCTTTTTGCATGCTGCCCTTTTTCAAAAGAACCACTCTTGAAGAATTATTCTCCAGACAAGCATGGTCCCTCCATTCATTTCCTCACTATAACTCATTTTTCAGAGGTGAGGATAACTGCTCTAATTACAGGACTCATGACCGGCACCATAGGCAGGCTCAGTTGGATTCTGTCATCTTTTCTTTTATCCCCTGATAAGTGGGAGGCAGGAAAACTGGCCTCCACTGAAAGCAGGGCAAACTGGAGAGGTAAGGGATGAAGTAAATCATTGCTACACAAGGACTAAACCCCTGCAAACCCTCATTTGCCATGCAGTAGCTATGCCAAAACCTACCAACCGTTCACACCTTTCCCTTGATGGCACCAGACATAAATCTTATTTTTTCAGAAAACTGGATTATGTTCAGGAGTGGAGGCCTCATCATTTAGTATATGCCCTAGGCACCAAAATATATGTAATTCGTGTAATTTTATATTGAGCAACACTGAGACAGAAGTTGTCTCCCTGTTCAGTCTAATGTGAATTTTAAATGCGACTGCAGCACTCTCTAAGATGGCATGCAGTAAACAGCTTTTTCAGAGAGTCATGGTGTCATAAATCCCTTACAATCCAGTTGCCTGTATTGTATTTCCCTGTATATCTTGATGTAACAACTCTGTTTCTCCAGACTCAGTGAAATATAATTTAACGGAGCATACTCACAACTACCGAGGCTCTAAAATTGAAGAGCAGAAACAAGGAAGAGTCTAGTAGATTCATTTTCTTTAGAATTTATCTGACACAGATAAGCGCTTTGTTTTTTTTTCTTGTGATGACAAGCTGAGAAATATTTTGGCTATTTCAAAGGCTTCAAAGTCTTTCAGCAGAAAGCAGGCTGACATCAAAGAAAATCATTGTTTTTGTTCTAGATAAGCTAATAATTTTGCTACAATCTCCCAGCAACTCTTTACAGGTAAAAGGTACTCAAAAAGTCACTTTTTTTTGTAAACATGTAATATTGTAAACATTAAAAAGATTGGTTTATTTGCTTTTAAAATATTTACAACAGTGAGGTCCCTTGTCACTTCACACACCAACAGGCTGGTAGTGCCTATCTGCCTCCTTTCCTAATAAACTGAAACCCTCTTGGCTGTTTTCAGCCCAGTGTAAACAGAAAGGCAGGGCGTGAATGTCTCCAAGAGATAAGGCTTCTTCAATCTTCTTGAAAATTGCTGGCTCCATAGAGTCAGAGTATCAATAGTATGGTAAGGACATTCACAAAACAGACCTCCCAACGCTGATGCAGAACAACACACCCACGAGGGTGACGTGGGAATGTCCTCCGGATGGTGAGGGGTCTTGGTGGCTAGCAAATGGCACTCAACATTGCTGTCCAATAATCTGGCCAGGAAAGAGCTAGGAAAGAAAGGTTTGTTGCGAGCCGGTACTTTGGATCAGTGCAGCAACTCTTTCCTCAGCACTAGGCAGGCAAATCTTTGTTTCCAATGGCAGAGGAGAGGCAGAGGACATTCATTATTGCTGATACTGATTATCTCTACTAAAGAACTCACAAGCGTGTTCTCCACTCTTTTTTGCCCTTTTGGAAATTTAAGTCGGGAGTGAGCAGACACTGCTATCACCCTCACACGACCTGAGAAAAACTCTGCTCTTCCATACAGCATCAGGACAGAAAGAAGAGGAGGATAATTGGGCAGATTCCCAGAAGAGAGCCCAAGCGAAGAGCAGTGCCGCTTCCAGGAGGAAACCTCTTGATGTTAAAGGTTCCTCCTGACCAGAGCTCTTATCAGAGCAATTGCTTCCAAAAGCTGGCAGCCAAGTTTTCATTACTTGTGTTAAAAAGATTAAGGTCTCTTACGAGCTTTGCTAATTCTATACATGTTCCAAGGCTAGCAAGCTTCCAGTTTAATTCTTCTAATTCTTCCATCTTCCTCACCCCCATCTTTTTTTTTTTTAATGTTTCCTGCAGTATACAGACTATATTATCACATATCATCTTTCTGGATAGCTTAACACAAAAGCATTTAATGCTATAAAAATCATTTTACATGTTCATGCTGAAAGACTGAATGAACTTTACACACCAGGAACCCTTCAACCTTGAAAGGCAATTCACTCTAACCTGGAAAAATGTAGCAGTTTGACATCATACAACTAAATTAGACAATAGCTCTGCACTGAAAAGAATTTGGCAAGATTTTATGCCAGTTGAAAATGTAAAATGATTAGGTAGGAAAGGCAAAGAATGATTGCTCTCTTGGAATTCAACAAGAATATGATGCTTATTGCTTCTTACTCTTGCATGAATGCCTCTGCCAATTGAATGACCAGAGTAATTAGGATACCTTTTTTTAATCCTCATATAGATGGATCCTCCAGGAACACAGAATCCCTTTACCAACTACGCCTGGGGACCAAGGTCAGGTACTTACTGACTCAATAAAAAAGTGCATACAAGGAAAAAAAAAACTATTTCCTGCCACAAGCAAAGAATGCCTTTTAATTTATGATCTAATTTCATTTTTATATGATATAATGATTTCAATTTATGGCTTTTAAAATCCAACAAGACAAGTGCCCAGATGGCTTTGTTGCAGGTTAAATTAGAGTTACATTTTGTTTGCAGTTTTGTGTAGGGACTGAGAAAAGGAAACTTCTGGAGCTGTGCATATACTTACCTTAACTCAAATAGGCTCAAATATATCTTTCATTTACACAAAAATGATCTGTGCAATATACAGTTATTTATATCCGTGTAAGACAAATACTCATTGACCTGGAATCTGTAAACTGTCAGTTGAATTTGTTCCTTAAAAGCTAGAGAAAAGGAAGCAAAATATCCGTACAACAACAAAAAAAGACTCTACAAAATTAAAGGAATAAAATACTTACAAGCTGCAAGATGAAGAGATGCAAACAAATACCCAATGCACAAGCTTATAGTTTCTTATTACATTCAGATCTGAAGGGACAGCAAGCTGAGAAAAGCCCCTAAAAAAAAGCAGATGGAAGCCAAGGAGTTTAGTAATGACAAGATTAAAAATAAAATTAAAAAATAAATAAATAAAAGGAAGGAAGGAATATAGGAGAAGTGCTGAATTTCTATGTTTTTCAGTGCCAGAAATTTTAGTGAAAGACAAATGGAATGGAATCCCAGTGCCCAGTGTGTTATTTATTTCTCCCAGCTACGTCCTTCTACAGTCCAGTTACAGCATCACATCTCTAATGAAAAAATCATGCAATTCTCTTGATCCCTGCTTTACAATTATGCCTTTATAATACCCATCTCCTCTTCTTTTGCGAAGTGTTCCAGGGTCTTGACAGCCTGCTGTCCTCTGGCACTGCTTGCAGCATGAGAGTCTGTATTCTAGTTCATCTCACGTTATCACCTAAAGACTCCTGCCGGGAATCAGGTCTTTCAGGATTGCACACTGTTTTATATTTATTCTCTTTATCTCAGACAATCTGCAGTTTAAATTCACTTACCTGAAAACCCCAAATTGAATACAATCTATGCACAAGGGCAGCCAGCAGATCTTTGTGGGCTAAATTCATCAAATACCTAAAATAAGAATCCAGGCCCTGCACGGTCTTCAATAAAGCAAATTTAATTGATTGTGTAGGATGAACAATCCCAGGCAATGCAGAATAAGACAACAGTAGGGCCACTTTCAAAAAGATTCTCCACTCCAAGAGAAAAAAAAAAAAAAAAAGGGAAATATAAGGATGCTCACACAATCATTATCCCCCTCAAAGCTCTACCCTTTCAGCACATTTGGTCTGAACTGCATTAGAGAAACTGTTCTCTGGGGATGAATGTAAATGCACTGTTATGATGCTTTCATCCCTTCTATCACTGAATCACTTAGGTTTAAGCCCATACAAGTTCAATAAAGAAAATTATCCGGTACAGCTTTTAAAGTCAAACACTGGTGAAATCCAAATGTTTGGATTACGCTGCTAATTCTCGTGTTCCACCCAGGAGTCAGACGGTGCCCTGAGGACCTCGCCACGCAGCAGGACATGTCCACGGCCACCGCTGAGCCCCTGAGGTGGCCTGTTATTTCTTTAAGAAAGGTTCTCTAAAGGGAAAAACTGTGAAATCCCGCAACAGGGACTTTAGCTTCAGATAAAACAAATATAAGTGACCGTGCTTCTTTTCCAGATCTCCCCTGTCTCTGCAGGGTCTTCTTCAACACATCTCTCCCCGCCTACTCCGAGCACTGCTCCCACCCCTTTAGCCCTTCATTAAATACGACACCGCAACCCCGACAAGGTTAAGGGAACAGAACCCATGAAATCTCGAGCTAATTAAACATGCCAGATCTGCAGCACAAAACATAACTCACCCTTAAGGCTCTTTAAATGTGTGCACTCATATCCGAATGGCAAGGGAATGTGGGGAGCTGGAGAGGCCTGGGCTCCTAACTGCCTTTGTGGGCACAGAAATCCTTAGACACACAAATACTTAAAGATCAGGATGTGTATCTATAGGAGATGCTTTTGCACAGACAGCTCTATGCCACTGTCCATCTTTGTTCCTACTCTGTCTAACACCTTCCTGGCTAATCTCATGGCCTCAGTTACAACATTAGCCCACAAGCAAGGCTTGCACTGACCAGGCCCTAATGCCACAAAACTCAGCCCGAACAAACCTGCTGTATTCATCCTCGTCACCAAAGAGATGTGCGCAGGAGCAAGGCCCTGTCTGTCCCCCGATCCCTCAGGATGTGAAGGGGGTAAAGGGTCCCAGCCCTGCACACCTGGGACCACAAATGGGGCTTTCCTGGTTTCTGAGCTACACACGACTGTAGGTCTGAATGCCACCCAGAGGAAGCAGACTTGTCAGGGAAATTAATCTCCTTCCTGTATGTTTGCTACCAACATTTACTTCTCACTGTTGTCAAAAATTTCATGTAAAAAACCTTAAGGTTACTTAAAACAAAATTTTTAAAAAAGAAACTCAAAATCCCACTCTTATGTCTATTTTACCATAGCAAACAGTCATATTTGATTATTTGGTGTCCAGTCCCAGCTTTACGTCATCCCTTTTACATCTATTGGCCATTTTCGGCCAAATTCCACCCCAGGCAGAAATCTCAAAGACAATCACATGCCCCAGGTTAACAAGAGAAGATGGCCAGAGAGGAGGGACAGACAGTTCAGCCACTCATTTGGTTCCCCCTAACAGCTTTGGATCTTGACAGCTGGCCTCTGCAGTCAAGCACAGCAGCTAGAGGATGCCACCACCAAAATAATGCAAGGGAGCATTGCATTATCCAGGTGCCCAGGGAGATGGCAGCTGGAAAGAAATTCCTCTGCAAAATCAGTCCCTGCAGGGTCTTTAGCTTTCTTATTTTCAGTGTTTGTAGAATGACTTTTTGTTTGCTTTATTGCAGCCATCAAAATGAAAAGTTTTGTTTGAATGGAAAATTTAGTATAGCACTTAGTATAGTATAAAATGTGGCTGCTTATCTAAAAAAATGAGCATTTTCACAAAAGGAAAAAAAAAGTATGAAGTAATAACTTTGTTAAAACACAAGTTTAGCAGTGGAAGGAGCATCTGAAAGTAATTCAGTTGATTTCGTCCTGCCGTCTCCGCTTGTGGCTGAGTCATCCCGTTGCTGCTGGCCCTCCTTGCAGAGGCGCTGCTGGCTCCGCGGGGATCCCCCTCGCTTTGGTAGGGCTCTGGGGAGAAGCCGCGGCCCAGCGTGTGCGCGAGTGACGTCGCTAACCTCAGCACAAGCAGAAGCTGGATCAGGTCGGGTAGCTTCTGCCTCACTCCTGCCATGGGCTCCCCACGTGCACCACGTACCTGAGGGCTCTGCCCATTGCTTGGCCACCTTGATCAGCCAGATAAAGCCGCAAATCCCAGGGCAAGTTGTCCCTATTATAAGGCCCTACTTTTGTCCTACAGACATGGTGGTCTTTTATCATGCTACACTAGTGATGCTTGGACCCTGAGGTTTGGTACTGCTACAGGTGAAGTTCCCGAAGGACAAAAAAAAATCATTCTGAAGCATCAGGCATCATTTCTTTCATTTACCAAGAATATAGACTTAGTATTTCCAAAAGTGAAAAGATCTAAGGTTTCCACGACCCCAGCTGGGGCTGAGGCAGCGCATTCTCCCCAGTGCTGGATGAGGTGGTCACACGCATGAGCATAGCCCAAATCCCCACGTCTTGTGCTCTTGGGGCCGCAACCACCCTGTCATCTTCTCGGTAGGCTTTGGGAGCCATGACATAAGTAAGGGGCTCTGCTAAACAAGAAATGACCCTTGACTTTGCTGCTCAGTCATTAGTCCTCAGCTAATGAAGTTGTGACCTAGTAATTGGAGCCAAAAGGAATCAGAATATAAGTAAAAGAGTATATGGCTCATAAGAAACCCTAAAATACCAAGCAGATTTCATTTTAATCTCCTTAAAATCCTGGTACAATAGAAAGCCAGAAATCTGTTCAGTTTAGTCAACAGAAACCTCTGTTAATTCATCATTTTGTTTCAGAAATTATCCCCTGGTAAAGCAGATTCAGTACCAACTACGTACTGTGGTTGCAAATTTAAACATCAAGGGAATTTCAGTCACAAATGTGGCATCAGAGTAACGCTGTTTCCCAATTCAGGTGCCTCAGCCTGCTTTGCCAAGAGCCATAAAGAAAAGGTCTTTTCTTTATATTCTCTTTTTTTTTCTCCTCAATGAAATATCAGAAAAGCATCTCCATCCTGACACCACTCCTTGTTTTACCAGTGCAGGCTGCCTGCCCTCCTTTGACAAGGAGACTGCATTACCACACCTATATACGTGTGCACAGTATTACATACTTCCACCATTTCCGAAGCTGCATGCAATAATAAACAAAAAGTTAACAGTATGAAGGCAAAGGGAGCTGTGGTGAACCATGCTGTCACATTAAGCATAAGGGGGCAGGGTTGCACCTGAAATACCAAAAAAAAAAAGAGCAAATAAGGATCATCCACTCCAGTCACAGGCTACAGAAGGAGAGCTGGTGGTGGTGGATAGAGATGTCCACACTACATTAGCTTGACATGTCCTAGCCTTAGAGGACACCAGTGTGCCCAGATTTGGAGCCACATTATCTCTGGTGGCAGGGAACATGTGACGGGCGGGCGAGGTGGCCCACCAAAGCTATCACAGGAAAAGGGAATATGCTGGGATGTCACAAGGAAACACACGATGGCTCGGGCACCGACACGGAGCCTCGTGAGGGTGCAAGGGAAGCTCAGGGAAAGGCAAAGGGGTAGCTTGAGGGAGAGGGTGCAGGGGCCATGGGCTGATCAAAGCCCAGAGGGTACGTCTGGAAGAAGAAGGGGACGAGCTATGTAATGTTAGCGGGAATGCTGCAGACATGAAGTGCCTGATGCAGTGAAGAAGAGAGGACAGCAGAAGACTGACAAAGTTGCTAAGAAGTTTTTTTTTTTTTTTTTGGCAGCAGCAGCAGTACTGTGGATCGGCTATGCCTTAGCAGGATTTTATCTGTGCAAGCCAGGAAAATGAGATGGCTGCAGTCACAAAGACACAAGGGAAGTGCTTGCAAGGCAGCATTAGAGGTAAAGGTGAAAATTTCCTGTGATTTTAGTATTTAAATTCCAAGTCCCAAACCCATCAGAAATGTCAGATTTTCCAGGATCATCTAGATGAAGTCTGCAGTTGAGTTAATTCCTCTTTTGCCTCTTGCAAGATGTCAGGACAAAAACTGCATTCCTCCCTGCCTTTGCTGGAAAATCATACATAATATAATTTATTATTTGCACTGCACCGATAAGACCTAGTTATGAACCAAGACATTCAGGTAAAAACTATCTCAGACAACCGTTTTCATCTGAAAAGGTTAACAACATGCAAGCGACAATAACTTTCTAAGCCAAGTATATTCCTACATTTATACTCACCTGCTTGGTGATATAGTACTAGGGCAGACTGGGATGGTGAGACAGCCCAGGACTCCATCCCCACCAGTTCAAGATCCCACAGCAATTTCTCCTGTTGACTGCGATGCTCATGCGCTGGCTATGGTAAAACCAGCAGCAGTGGGCAGGCAGGCAAGCCCGTCCATATGGAGCAGGGAGAGGAAAGACTGGGAAGCATAAGGGAAGTGAGGGTGATAATCCTGCCTCTTCCCCCACCCTGGTCATAGGCGCAACCCATCCCAAGAAAGAGGTGGGGAAGGCAGACAGCAGGTCCCCAGACACAAGCAGCAGCCACCATCCCTCAGAGGACAAGCTCTCTGAGAGCAGAGAAGAGGCCGTGGTGCTTCAAGCTCTCCTTCATTTTTGTCTGTTCAGGCACTGAGGACTAAGAGCAGGGTTGAAATGCAAAAAGTAAAAGCAAAGGAACTAAAAAATCCACCTTCAAGTCAGATCCTTCAACAGAATGAATGCCAGCACCTTGCACGTTGTACGCTCTAGATTTTACACATTGCTTTTATGCATCTTTCTCTAATTGTACTACAATTACTTCCAAATTATATTTAATAACATTTACTATGCATTTATATTTTTTTTTTTTGCTGATATAAATGTCAAGCAATTTGGCAAATGCTCAGCCCTTTACCACTATTTTCATAATCCCCCTCCCACTGCTGTTGTGCATTTGCAAGGACTGGGAGAGTTTGCTTGCCTTGCTTTCTGTACCAAACTTCATCACCTCCACAAAGATGATGTTGTACAAACTTGAGCTTTTAGCTAGAGACAATGCGTTTGGAAAGGGCAAATTCGTATACATTCACCCATTTTTATTTTTCTCATATTGTCATGTCCAAGTTCAGTCATATTCCCAGTACACAGGATAGGCATTTTATAAATTATTTGCAGTGGGAGCAATTCCTATCCTGTCATCTTGTCATGAATGAGGTGAAGAGGCACAGGGGTGGCAATAGGCTCAGCACTATCCCACTCCCGTTCTGCAGCACCTCTTTCAGGAAAACAACCTGCGTCTCACTTCTCAGCATCCCTGCCCGCGGCCAGCCGCGCTGTCACGGACGCTGTCCCTGTGCTCCGTGCTCTGCTGCCAGCAAAAGCAATTTCTCCAAAGCGAGGAAGCGTTCGATTCAAGCACTTTGTCAATCCAAGAAGTCAACACGGACAAAAATGGATTCTTTCCAAAATACCTTTGGGAACAATCAAACACAGGACTAACACATACCTATGTTAAATGCACGTGAAAACGAAGTGCTCTTGATCATACACGAAAAGCGAAACACGCGGAGCACTCTGGCTGGGCAGCAGCACCAGGTGCATCCCCGCAGCCCGGGCACCCGGAGCAGCCCCGGCACCCTCCGCAGCGGCTTCCAAGCCCGCAAGCCCCGCGCAGAGCTGGAGCTCGGCGGCTCCGGGGGCAGAGCAGGCGGCTCGGGGCGGCCCGAGCGTCGGCCGTGGGCAGCGAGGGCCGGAGGGCACGGAGAGAGCCCCGGCGGGGAAAGAGCCCCGGCGCTCGGGGAGGCGCTGCCGAAGGGCGCGGGGGAACTGCGCCCGAAGCGCGAAGCGCTCCCTCCAACATAAAAATGAAACAAACTAAAATGAAATGTGTATAAAAGAAGAAAAGAAACGCAAACCAGGGAAGAACAAGCCCATCCCCATCCCCATCCCGCCGCCGGCTCCGCGCCCGCTCTTACCGCCGCCGCCGCCGCCTCTGCACCGGCCGCCGCCGCCGTG
>JAUBNY010000167.1:209925-223738 GCA_032275445.1 Crypturellus soui | reverse complement strand
ACTGAGTGGGGACCCAGGCGGCTGCCTCCTGTCACCAGTGCTCGTGCTCTCTCCTCCGCGGTGATTGAGGCATGTTACCAGGCTTGGGTTAGCCTGTAGGGCGCCTTGGAGTTTAGTTTATTTGCTTCCTCGTTCTTCTCTAACTAACCCCTGCAAGTCCTTGGTTTCCTGTGCGATATAAATAAATCGTGTGATACTGCACCCAAGATCGAGTGTGTGTTCCCTTGCTGCCCGGAATCCGCAATGCCCCACTACAGGCTTGGATCTACATTTCAAATTTGGTCTATCATCAGAGACAGGTGCAAAATGAGGATTAGGATTTGGGTTTCGATCTGCCTTTCACACAGCTTTTCAGATTCATATTTGCAGCTTGTACTCAAATGCCTATACAGCCTGATCTGTATCTTTGCTAACATTTTAACCTCATTCATACCAGGTTTCTCCTGTAATGGACAGTCTAAAAGACATGACCTTTGACAGTGGTATACATTCCTTAGGGAACCCCTGCAAAACTGAATGAGATCTTTGAAGAACTCTCCAAAAAATACAATTTTATTTTTTATTTTCTAGTATTTTCTCTCAAGCACAGTGTATAACTACCCCGTGGAACTAAATGAAGTAGGAGATGAGAGAGACCAGGGTCTAATTTCCATGAATAATAAGAACATCACTACCCATAGTTAGACATCCTCCCCAAAAGGATCCCCATTCATCTTTCCCATGACTGGGAGGAATCGGGGAGAAGCTTCCTCTGGGGAGCACTTTGGCTGCTGTGGCCTCTGAAGCATCTGCTACACAGCTGTGAGACACAGCAGCAACTGGACTAAATGGGTCACCTGGGCAAACATTATGTTCCCAAGAATATATTTAGGTCCAACCACCTTGCAAGTGCAAGTAAGATATCTGCAGCTTTTCCTTATTACTGCGGCTATAGCCAAAGAATAGGGTTAGACTGACCTGCACAGTAATGACCTCACTCCCTCTCTCTTCCCTGAAGATGAAAATAGAGATTACTGAAGAAGTTGCTCCTCAAATACAGCAATATTTTAAAAACATGTCTCTCAGACTTCCCTATAGACAAAACTAACTTCAATCATTTTAGAGTATATTAGGTTAGACTCTAAGCTGGTGTTAGTCCGTGCAGCTCCACTGAAACTGCTGGAGCAGGGCTGATTTAGACTTGCTGAAACGAATCCATGATGGAGTTCCAGTCAGTCCCAGAAAAATAAGCACAGCTTAGGAAGCAGCATGATTTCCCATCTAAGTCTTGCAGTCCAGTTTAGACTGCACCTTTAAAACAAAGTCTATTCAGACTCTAAATTTGTCTTGGGGCTTTGCAAAGCTTCAGTTGCATGACCCACAGCTTTTATAAATGCATACCAAAATCTAGATATCTGTGTGGGCAGTCTGAACTGTGAGGAGCTCATTACGTTTCCATACCTTGTCCGTGGGAGCATCCAGACTTTTCAGGCTAGAATTATTCAGGAAGTTGTTAAACAGAGACCTAGCCCTAGGTAACAACAGGTATTTGAGTTTAGAAATCTTGGTTGTCTTTCAGTTGATACTAAAGAAATTCTAGTGAGTCTACATTTATAAACAGAAATATTGAGAGATAGCACCAATTCAGCCTCCCAATAATAAGGTAGCAGAAAACATTAATCAAACTAAAGTTGCATCCTAAGAGTTAAAAATGCAGGTAGGATATAGGCATCTCTTCCTTTCTCTGATAGAGCCCATAGTAATTTTGATTTCTATTGCAGCAGAAAACTGTTGGAAAATAGAATGTTGGTTTTCCAAACCTTTTCAGAAAGAGTATTCTAGATCTGACCTTTTCACTTGTGAAATTTTATCTGCATGTGAGATTTATAATTATCTGTTTCAGTCTGATCCAAGATGTTTATAAAATATAAAGATAGTGTGGTAAATTGATTAGTAACAAACCTTCTGAAGTAAAATTGAAATGACTCACTCCAACAAATATGGCTTGAAAATAGCTCTCTATTTTTTCCTTATGTTTATAAAATTCTATTTGCAAGTTCTCCTACTATAAGCATTAATAACAATTAAAGAAGAAATCTTTTTTCAGATGTTTATTCCAACTTATGACTGTTTTGTTTGGAAATGTTTTTTGCATTTGCTTTAAATTTCTTCTGAGAGGAAGTAGTCCATAGTTAATGCTCGTACTACAATGACTATATCCTGGATGGCCTGTGAACAACAGCTTTCCAGCTTTCCGTTCAATTACTAGGCTGCAATAGTGCTTGTTGCAAAGGACTGAATGACAAGGACCCCAGTATTTATTTAGGTTAAAACTGACGTTCCCATCTCAGAGTTTTTGCCCTTTAAATTATCTTCTTCTTCCTTGACAGAAGTCAAGAGAGAAACCATTTAAAAGTGTAGGTCATAGCCCTTACTTGAAACTTACTCTGGGAACCAAACAGAAGATGAATGCTAATGAAAAAATAGAGTACTCAGAATGAAAGCTTTGTCAGAAAACTGCCAGGAGCTGTGCTAAATAGACTAGATTTCTTTCTTCATAGCTTGTGCCTAAAGCAGGTTTATGATTAGAACACCTCTGAATTTCTGTCTGCACTCATTATGGCAGCATTTATTGTAAGGCTCACAAAGTCAAGATGGAAGAGGTGAAATTTTGTCCTCATGGTGTTCTTATCTTCCTTTCACTGTATTTCATTTTAAAATAAACCATGAAAGTAAGTAAGTAACCTTAAGTTCATTAATTAGACTACCATGCTGAAAGAAATGTAAATACCTTAGGTAATTTTAAAAGCTTTTGGCTTTGGATTACTCATGCCTGTGACTTCTAAGAAATAGGAGGCTGACATGAAAGAAAAAGTTTCACCAATCTCCCTGTACGAGGTGAAACATTTGTCATCTTAGGATATCTATAAATCCAAAAAGTTGCATTCATGCAAGGTTGTTGTGGACTGTAAGATGTAACCACCTGAGAGGTTGCCTTAAAGAAGCCTTAGAAGCCTTTCAATCCAGATGAGTAAGAAGTCTTTAGAAATCATGGCATTTCTGAGGCACTTTGCATTTTTTGATGGGTTTTTAAATCAGCACGAAGACCCATTAATATTGCTGAGGTATAAAATAGGATGCAGAAAGAAGGTTCAACATTTACAACCTGTTTTTCTGAAAGTTACAAACCTAGATCTGGGTTCTGAATTAAAAATGGCCATATTTTGAGGGAATGTAGGTGGAGAAGAGCTTCTTCTTATCCCAATCCCCCAAACATTTGCAAAATTATTATTCTAATGTCTCACAATGGGTTTAGCAACTTGCTGCAGCACCTGGATCTGAAGGTGTCCTAGTGGAAAGCAGGGCACAGGTAACACAAGTACTGACTCTCTTTCATCCTCAAACATGTGGAGACAGACTGACTCTTCCCGTGAAGCGCTGAATCCCTGAGGGGTTGTTACAAAAACTGCGAGCAGCAGTTTTGGGAAATCACGTACTATGTCACTGAGCAACTAAAATTCTTAGATATTGAGAGAAAAGACTTGACCAGTTCTCTCCAGAAAATTATCTGAGCAAAACTGGGGGATAGATCATTCCAGGACAGTTCCTCAAAGACATTTAAGATCAGGCTGCATTGTGTTTGACTCCGTATGCCCCAAACTGTCCTCTGGGGCTGTTGTGAACACCTTTGCACACTCGTGCAGCGCTACCATGTGACCTTGTGCCACATCCCATGGCATGCAACATATTCCCAGTTTCCAGCTATAGAAACACCATTTGGGTGGCCTGTAACATCAATATCAAAACTGAAGAAAATGTACATGGGCAGTCAGGAAGGAGGGCATCCCAAGTCACAGGCATAGACACTGCAGTCCATGCGCCCCGTGCAGAAAACAGCTGTTTCCTGTAAAATAATCATGCAACTGCCTGCTGACCTACACATTAATTATGTTATTCTAAACCGAGTCATGGCATAGTTTATTATTGTTGCTGAATGGAAGAAGGGAAATCTGTAAAAGAAAAGGACTACTACAGTGAGCTCTGCTTCTCGTAGTCAGTAGCATGGTCTTGCTACTAAGAGAGCCTAGTCTGTCTTTCCTGTGACAAAATCCAAAGCCAAATTAGTAATCTATATTAATCTTCTGATAAATTATCCTTCAGATTATCTTTTTGATAAATATCAGCACACAGAGGCAAAGCCAAGATAAATTTTTGTTTTTACAGGAAATTCTTACGTGTCTTTGACAGACATTAAATGTATACTATCTCACTGCACTATGTGATCAGCAAAATTACAATACGCTTCGCACTGTAGCAGGTATCACCAAACCCTCTATATATCACACAGCGCAGACGTACAAATGATAGAGGACTGATGACAAAGGCTCAGCAGTGCAGTGAGGATATCAGCACACCTCACCTCAGCTACCGAAGCAGATAGAAGCAATTTTCAGTAAGTAGCAAACAGGGCAAGGATTTAACCTTCATTATGGTAAGTTCCATATCTTCTCAGCAAGCCTCTGAATAATTTAGTGCCCTGTTTTTTGTTTTCTGTCATTTCATATAAGATGTTCAGCTTATATGGAATACAGATATGAGAAACTAAGAGTTCAGTTCCAAGATGTTACTTTGTTTTTTGGGGGGTTTATAGGCTTCCATCAACAGCTGCATGTCACACAGAAAGATGTCCAGATGACCCTGGATGGGGAGGATAACGTATAGGATATCAAGTAGCATATTTTCTTTGCAAGTGCAAGGCCTTTTACTGTTAGGTAAGGGTTCATTTATTTCACATTTAGAACTGTAACTTAAAACTGGGGCATCCTGCTGCTAGAGAGAAAGGAAAAAACAGTTCCCATTCAGGGACTGCTTCTCTGTGAAGTGCTCTGGGATGTGTGTGTTGGGAAGCTCAGAAGGTTATTAACATAGAAAATTAGAAAACAATATTTTAGGGGAAGATCAGCACTTCAGTAGGGTCAGTGAATCAGAGGAGCAGTCTGTTGAGCAGATTAACTCTCCTTTATCAGTATTCATCATCATCAGCAACATATTCTTCAAACACAATTAATCAGTAATCTAAATGTTTCTTAATAAGAAAAACAGCTTTTCATTTTAGTGCAGCAAGGATCACCTGGCTCTTGTCAGCTCTGATGTTTATTGCTTTATTTCTTCTTTGCTCAATGGCAGCTCAACTGCTTGCAAGGAGCAGACAGAGCCAGGCAGGGCAAAGTGCCGCATCAGCAATCAGACAGCAAGAATCACGAGTCTGTAACTCTGCAGAAATGTGGAACAAGAGAAAAAGAAACACTGCACAGGGAGAAATCCATCAGACATAGATTTCGTTTTGTTTCGTACTGTGTTGGCGAGTGTTCTTATACACATTAGCTTAAGGTTATAGCTTTTCTGTATTCTGTTTGATTAAAACCACTACAAGAGAACACCAGACTGGATTATGCCCACATGCCTGCAGAACACCCGAACATATCAACAGAACTCAAAAGCACATATATGTGTGTATATACACATGACAAACAGATTACATCTCTAGGTAATCTTAAAACCTTTTCTCTGGGAACAGAAGGATTCAACGAAAAACTCTCTAACTTTAAAAGTCTCCTGGACTGGTAAAATGATCTTTTTCTAAGCATGTTTTAGCAGCTTGGTGATTAAAATACAGATTTCTAATGCTGGATTTAATAAAAAAAAAAAAAAAAAAAAGAGCTCCCTTGTTTTCAATATACTACCAGAAAATAAGAATTTCAGTCTGGAACTTAACAACAGATAAAAGAAGAGGAAGGAAAGGCTGGTCTGAAAGTAAAGAGTGAAATCTGTGAGACCGTCTGCAGATGGGAAATTGAAATCAATCTCTAAATAATGATATTTGAAGATCTGGCATGATCTTTTATCAGATCTTGCCCACTTGATAACCTTTATATAGGCATAGAAATGCCTATGATATTTTTTTCTACATAAAGCACCTTTGCTTACCTGGCCTCCGGTTTGCTCTGCAGGTAGAAGCTCTCACCACGGCTGGGTCTTCAGTAAGCAGAACCAGCCCAGAAGGCACCATCTGCAGTTCCCAAAGCGGAGCCTATCTGGCCCCTCACAGTCCCTGAGGCCCTCAGCAGCATCTGCAGTCCCAGTGGCCATCAGCAAGCGCCAAAGCCCTTTCTCGGCTCCTTTGCAAGACCTCAGAGTTACTTTAGGACTTTCCCTTCCAGTAGTCCTTACTGCTTGTCATCAGCTACATACATGCAATGGCAAAATAAAGATTCACTGAAATGTTCACTGAGAGGAGACATACTTCCACCAGAGCAATCTGCCAGAGCAATGACTCCTTAGGCTTCATACTTATGCTTTTGTTGTATTGCAGCTGTTAGTGGCTACTGAAGATGGGTTTATTATAAAATGCACAATTCTTGTTTATTAAGCAGTAAGTCCTTAAACATAAAGTTTTTATTATTTTTTTTTCTGTTATCCTATGCATTTGGCTCTTTTTTCCTTTTCTGAAAGCATCCTGCAAATGGCTATAGCAATGGCAATATTCAGCCCTCCATTAAAAATGGGTTATTATTGTCAAAAGTTCAAACAGAAAACAATAGAATAAAAGGAACCTGATAATCAAGTAGACACCTTTTTATGTTAGCTGATAAACTCTTCAGACTGGAATTTCCTTGACTTGGACCACTGAGAGACAGAAGTCCTTATAAAAACTGTTTAGGAACAAAGATGTGTGAATACCACATTGATCAAATCAGGAACATTCATTTTGCAGGAAAATGGTTATGGAAATTAACAGAAATTCCAAGTGTCCTGCTTGATCCCAGAATGTGACCATGAAAACAGGGCCACATAAAATCACCAGTAGAAAGTTATATAGCAAGTTATCTGAATATCTGGGAATCTAACTCAAGAATACCTGTTTTCAAAGCTATCTGAAAGTTCAGTGCTCAGGGTCTACCTAAATTCAGTAGCATAAGGGCGCCAGTTGGAATTCTTCAGCTTCTTTTGAAACTTGCAGACATAGTCTTCCAGTAAAATAAGGAGTGCTTTAAAATATATGTTTACGCATTTATATCTCAGTGAATATGTAACTAAATTCAGAATTTCTCATCTTCGCATAAATGCCCTGATTTTTAAAAGTACCAATAGACCACATTTTCTTCTAACTCCAGCTTTGACTGTAGCCAGCTTTGCTCTTAGAAGAAAAAAGTAGTATTTAGTAGGAATGTGTCTGTTACATGTGTTCTTCTCTGTTCACAATCCCAGCTGTAGTTGTCTTCTGTTGTTAAAGATGATGAGCTTAAATTTTTCTGGATGTTCATTCCTGTAGCAATCATCCACTGAGATATTCTTGACATGGTAGAAAACAATAATCAAAGAACCAGAATAAGAAAATAATTGCTAATTGTGATCTTAAATTCTATCAGTTCTGCCCACAGTGACACTCAGGGGGTCACTGATGAGTGACAAAGTCACATTTAGCTCTTTTATAGGGGTATATGAATCAGTTTTAAAAGGATTATTGAAAAAATAAATGAGACAAATGAGACATGTAAATGAAACAATCAGGGAAGTGGCTGTGATTTATGCTACCAATCACCACTGGTAATATCAGTAATGAGCAGCAGGGTCCTATGTGATTACGGGCTGACCACCCTATAAAGGCAGGAGCAGAGGCAGGGAGATATCAGCAAGTGCTGTAGGGCCACAGGGTACCTGCCCCTGCCTCTGTGTCTAAGTACCATCAGCTGGAGAAGGGGCCATGGGTAACGAGGCGACCCATGGGGTGCCACCAGCGAGGAGCCTGGGATGCGTGTGTTTTCCTTGGGATCTTCAGTCCTATGTGTGTGTGTATATGTGTGCAATTCACTAGATAACTTCAAGTTAGAGTAGCTGGCAAATAGGATAAGATATCTGGGTTTGTGGAGAGGTCCCATCGTATGTGTGCAGCAGAGGAGGCCTGAGTGCAGCCTTCGGCAAAGGGATGCAGGTCCCAGCAGGGTCTGATTGGCAGAAGAGGAGGAACAGGACTTTGTGTCAGTGTTTGGTGACTCCTGGCTGTTGATCTCCGCTGCCAGCTCTATGTATTTATGTATTTTTGTCTCTGCTTTGTGTGGGGCCTATAGGAAATACATGCTAAGGTTTGCTGCCAGCAGGACCTGTGGACACAGATTTATAGCCATTGAACATTCCCCTTGAACATATAAGAAAGCACTTTTTTGCTATGAGAATGATGCAGCATGGGTAGAGATAGCCCAGGGAGGTTGTGGAGTCTGAATCCTTGGAGATAATTCAACGTGCAAATGGACAGTCCTGGGCAACCTCCTCCAGTTGAATCTGCTTTGAACATGGTGTTCAACCAGAGGTGCCTTACAAATATTCTGGGATTATGTGACTGCAAAAACTGAGAAGTCACTTTGCCTTCTGCAGTTAGGTAGGTGGGTTTGCCACAATTTAGTCACTTTAGCATCCACTGTTTAATGCTCTGCTTCCATGGCCATAGGTGCTTGGTCATCCCAAACCTGCATGTTTATTTGTTAGGATGTTAATAACAGCACCGCTGCTGTGCGAGGGGTTTGTGCCATGCCATCTCTTGTTTTTAACTTGACCAAAGAATGTCTGATCTTGGCTGAGTAATGTCATTATAAAATGCTTTGTTTGTTGTCTTCTCTGGCAGTAAACTGCCTTTGCAGTAAAGGCGTTAATAAGAACTCAAATAGAAAACATTAAGAGGAAAAAAAAGAACAAAATCAATAAAACAGAAATAAAAGCTTATCTCTGTTGTTTGAGATCATGTACTTGAACTGTTGTCTCAAGCAGAATTTAATTTTTATCTTTTCCTCAGTCCAGTAAAAGCAGTTTTGGTCACTGAGATCCTTGAGGTTGAAAATGGAGGAGGACAACAGAAAAAGCTTTTTATTCCAGAAACTATCATTAAAAGTAGAATGTAATATTTATATTAGGTCAACAAAATTTGAGCTTTTTCCTGATTTTTCTGTACAGCACCGAAGTATATATACTTGAGACAATTCAAAAAATCTAACCAACTGTTACCAACAGGAGACTGAAACAGCCCCTCAAACTATTCCTTTAATTATTTTTTAAAGGTGGACTTTGACTTTCCTCGCTAGTTTGTCTTTTAGCAATCTTTCAACAAAAGGTTTATTTGCAGGATGATTTATGACACAGCTTGTTTTGGACCAATTATAGGATTCAGAATTTAGTCATCAGAAGTTTCAGATTACAGCAGAAACCTGATTACAAGAGTTGCAGTCAATTTAGTACAACCACTGAAAGGTACTAAATCACACACATAAGCATATCCTAGTTCAGAAGAGCACTTATGCTGTGTGAAAAGTTTGATTCAATTGCCTCTGCTGTCAAGTACAGAAATATACAGAATGATTATGCTCCCAATCATCATAGCTCAGAATTCAAATGTGTTCAATGAACCTGCTTAAGAAAGAATTACAGCTGCAATTGATTCAAAGGAGTCATTGAGGAAATAACTATAAATGGCAATTACACCTGGGACAATCATGATTTATATGCAGAGAATTCCTGGGAAGAAAGAATATTCATCAGATAGGTTACCTGCTACAAATTACTCAAGTAGAAATAGTGACATTAAATTATTTGAAAAAGTTATCTCCATTTTACTAATCTTATATGAACTTAGGAACAAAAGAAGCTTATTGCACACATACACATATGACAGGCATATAAAATTGAGGATAATGCACCCTTCTTGTTTTTATTTAGTGAGTAGAAGTATTTGAAATGTTTTCTTTTTAGAAAAACAAAAGACTAAAAACAATTATTTTGTTTGAGAGTAAGTCTAATATCTGACTAAAATAGCAGTCTTTTCTAGGTATATTTTGAATATACTTCCTTGCTTTGTTTAATCTTCAGGGAATTTCTTTACCCTCTGAGAATTTGCTATATTTTTCATATATATTTGTTTATTACTCTTCACAATTGCCATGTAAGGATCCTGGAGATCTGCTGCAGATCAGAGGCAGAAGTTATTTTCACTGAACCAAAGCCAACAGAAGCAGTTTTGAAATGAAAACATTTCTTCAGGACAATAAAGCTTCTTTCACTGTACTGAAGAACTGACTGACTTTAGTCGTCTCATACACATATATGCGGCATAAAACTTTTCAGCAAGGTTTCAAGGAGAGACTAATAGAAAGAGGAAATGGAAATGTCTGGCTTATCAGAGACATAGAGGGTTTCATGAAATACTGGCCTGGGCACAGATGTGGGCTTAAGTAATACCTTTTTCCCATCTCTCCATCCCCATTGCTTCCAAACTAATTCAAATTCTCTCCCCGTCATTTCTCCCAATATAATGACTTGTGGGCCCAATGATCTAGGTTAAAAATAAAAAATCCTTCTTAAAAAAAGAAAAAAAGAGGAGTCAAACATTTTTAAGTAGATCTATTTTGCACAACCAGGCAGACATTGAAGTCAACAGAACTGGGAGGGCAAGAATATCTGGCCCATGTTCTTACCATGGCTCAGCATGGTAAGAACCACTTGGGTAAAGTAGATGCTTACACAGCTCCTCCTGCTTTGCTCTTATGTGGGCCCTCTGCCACTGCAATGAAAAGGAAAACGCCAGGAAAAGTGTTCCATGAGAAGTTTCCATCAGACATGCTAAGGCTCTGTTACAGCAATTGAAGCAGAAAGTCTTCAGGGGCGGCTATTTTCCTACCGCCTTTTCAACTTCTGTGAGTGGAGCACACAAATGATTTGACCACAGTATGAGTCTTTCATATTCTCCTATTAAGAAATGATGAGTAGACTCACACACCACTGGAAGATCACAAATATTGCTACTGCACATAAGGAAGACCAAATAAAACATTAATTCCCTGACACTTTGGAAAGGTAGTCATAAGATTTATGATCTCTATTAAGCTTAAAGTCGGTAAGGTGCTAAAACAAGAGGTTGCTTCATTAGCATGCAGAAAAGTGTTGCAAAGTATGTTTTCATTGGCACTAGCAATGAATAAATCTTCCCTGTAAACAGCCTTTCTTCTTTAGACAAATCTAATACATGGCTGACGAACTACAGTTTAATTTACAAACTTGACCTGTGAAAAAAATATCATAATTTTTGTTTGAGAGTCCTCAGTTCTCTTGAGCTCTGCATTGGGCTCATGGTCCCCTCTAGACTCCTCCCATGAGGTTATTGCTACGATTCAAAGCCTGCCAACACTGCCCTTCATCATGCGTCTCTTACATCGCTGCAGCTCTGCAAGACCCATTTAAGGCTCTGCACATTGCAAGTGGGAAGAATATAGAGCTCATGGGTCAGAAGAGAGTTGGCACCTGCCAAAAGTTGGATCTGTTTTTATGAGTTGATAGAATCTTTTTTATATGTGATAACATTTCTGTGTTGGTAGGAATTTTGCCTGTTTGGTCAACAATTAGATCACAAATTTTGGTTCTGTTTTACATTTGCTTCTGCTGTTAGTTGTTTATTTTGTTTATTTACATGATAATTACAGTAAAGAGAATGAATGGTCAGCAGTTCACTATAAATAGACAAATTTCATTATAGATATTAAGCACTAAAGGAGGAGAAGCCTCTGGGAACTTTTCCAAGGAAACATAGAAAACATACATAATTCACCAACTTCAGGAGAGCCAGTGCCATACAACAATTCCTTCAGGATGTATTAAAGGGATGTCCTTTGAAGAGCTGCCTGGATTCACAGCATATTCCTTCCAGTTCTTGATGTTGCCAGAAATGTGAATTAAGGGGATTTCGTGTATATTGGTCATCAAAATATCTCAAGAGCTGTGGAGTGAAATAACTTTAGATCACTACTTTGTTGAGAAAGCAAGACAGCAGTGACTCTGGCAGAGAATAAACTCATTGGGAATGGCTGAGAAATCTAAATCATATATAACAGAATGCATTTTCTGACAGAAGAAAAAGAAGTAGTTCAAAGAGCAGAGAAGCAGTGAAGTGCTGGGTATACAGATATGTAAAATTCTGCAGCAAAGAAGATGGGAATCAAGAACCTTCCCATTGTCAGGAAAGAGATGATAAATGAGGAAGCTTCATTTCATCAGTTTTGTTACTGTTAGCCCAGCAGAAATGAGGAGGACAACAATAACAGTGTTAAAATACACAAGGCAGACAAGACAGATACTGTATATTTCGCATAAAAAATGCTATTTACCAAAGACTGTTTGCATTGTTTAGAAACGTCTTTGCAAAAACTGATAATAATAATTGACTTTACAGTAAGTCTAGCTGCATCTCCGAAGTCACGTGGGAGCTAGTTGAATAAAAGATTTAGCCAGTAAGAGCTTGCAGCTTAAGACATAGGCTGAATTTGTGATAACGAAGGAAAATTTAATGCATATCCAACCAGAGGACAGCTTGTTAATGGATAAGCTTGCCATACATAATACAGTGCTAATGACAGTGTTGAAAACAGCCAGATCAAAAGCAACAGATGGTGAAAGAGATTTTGAGTAGAGCAGCTTTGCTGATAGAGATAACATCAAAGTACTAGGCATGGAAGAGTCATGGCTTCTTCAATCCCTAACCTCCATCAAAGTTCAATGCATCAATTTCTGTTGCCTGAATATTTTCTTACAATGTCAATGGAACAAAAAGAAGACTTCACGTGAGAGCGTAGTGGGACTGCATGTTGTGGAGTCTCCTTCTCTGGAGATGTTCAAAACCCGCTTGGACACAGTCCTGTGCCATGTGCTCTAGGTGGCCCTGAGTGTGCAGCAGGGTTGGACTAGATGACCTCTAGAGGTCCCTTCCAACCTTAGGCATTCTGTGATTCTGTTCTATTCACCCAAATGAAGTCTAGGCTAAAGAAATTAATTGGTTGCTCTGCCCTGGCTGACGACATTGTCTTCTCTTTTACAAAGAATTTTGGAGGGTCAGGCATAGGAAATAAAAGCATTTCTCAAGGTATATTTTACTCCAATTTGTTGTAAAATCATTAACTGTTAATGTGGATGTTTTTAAAATGCAAAATAGATGAAGATATTCTGTACCATACTGAATAAAGTAGGGTGCAAAGAGACTGATACAGGGACTTTGTATCCAGAAAATAAGATCAAAAAATGAGCTGCACAAACAGTGAATATCTATTACCACCTCTACTGCGCCCTAGCCTGGCTCAATATTGCCATATTTTAGAAAATACACTGCAGGCATTATACAATGTATGCATCCACACCGGAGCATCTCACTTTAAGCTGCCTTTATAGTCAGTGGATTAAAACAGGCTCTGTCAGGAAATGGTATAATCGACCTATTTTAAACGCTGGTTATGTATGAAAAGAACCACATCCTGGCTGTGTTTAGGTTCCATATAAAAGAAAATTATAAATATAGGCAGCTAGTTTACATGCAAATGTCTGCCTTAGTCATCTAAATTTGGTCAGAGGAGGCACCAGCTGAGCAGACAAAATTAGACAAGGAATAAAGCACTGCAAAAACAGAATCATCATGTAATCTTTTTCACTTCTTAGCACCATGAAAAAAAAACACCTGAAGTATTATTTTTACTATTGCTAAACATTTCTAAGATGGAGACCCATGGGAAATATGCATAGAACATGACATCTTACTTCAAAGATGTATCCAAGGTGAAATGGAAGGATGTTAACCACGCAGGCTTGTTCCACAATGTCATATTTAAAAGCATTTCCTAGATTATCATGGAAACGATTTATTCATTGGCCATTTGATAATCATACTCCTGACGTGGTCCACTCTTATGAAGCATAAAATGCATCAGTAGTAGTTATGACAGGTGCCAAGCACATTCAGTCCTTTATAATT
>JAUBNY010000167.1:133655-152789 GCA_032275445.1 Crypturellus soui | reverse complement strand
GAATCTGTTCATAATTAAAGCATATTGCCAACAAACCTTTATAGCAGATGTATGGTACAGCACTGCTCGTGCAGGTACTCAGCAGCTAGCTATAATGTCATTGAGTTCACACTTTCCTATTGCTTACTGCATGTTTTGCTAGTGATAAATGATGTTACTACCATAGCCAAGAACAGAGATTAAAACTCTAGATACCAATTTGATCTCACAGGTCACAGCTTGTCTGTATAACCCTTTTTATATTGTAACTGATAGCAGTAAAAGGTCTTTCATCAACCTTGTTTGTTTATGTCTGATTCACAGTGATGATGATTTATCAAGCACCTGTAATTGCAAGTATATAGTTCACAAAAATGCAATGCATGTTTGGAAAAAAATGACCTTGTGGGTAGGAGAGATAATAAAAGTCTAGTGTAAATAAAAGGAACCCTAACAATAAATAGTGTGATTACTAAAAGGAGAGAAAACCTGTTAATAACCAGAGGAGAGGAGTAATTTAGAAGGAGAAAATAGAAGAGGGGCAAATGTAGTTTAAGTTGATTAAAATTTAGGCAGCAGTGCTCACAGTCACCTGGGCTCTTCCGCTTGCTGATATTCATCTCTACAACATCTTGAGAATTCAAGGAGCTGGGAGATCATAAAGCTTGAATTTTTAAACAGTGTGCTGGAGAGAAGAGCTCACAAGATCTGCGATGTTTAAAACAGGAATAATGATTTTAATAGCAGACACCAAAGTTTGCATATAAAAAAGGATGTTAAAAATGTAGCAAGGGATGGAGAAACGAACAACAAAATAAAGATGTTAGATTTTAAGAAGTGCCTTATAGAAAGAGATTATCTCAACATCTTATTAAACTGAAGACAAAAAGATGGTAGGATTGTATCAGAACTCCCATGGGAAGGAGATACCTAGACTGAAAGCTCCATTTATTCTAGCAGACACAGATATAAATAAGATCTAATGACAGCGACCTGAAAATAGTCAGGTTCTGATTAGACACACAGCAAATATTTGTAACAACGAGATTGATCACCCATTAGAGCAAACCTCCAATGGCAGCAGGATGTCTTTCAATGTTTATATATATATATATCTTTGCATAAAAATATATTATCCAAAACATATATGTTGCTCAGTTGTATACTGGGGAAAATGGGGAAACCTGTGGTTTGTTAACAAACAGCAAGTTGAATGACATCATCTAGCAGGACCTTGTCCTCTAAAATCAAAGCAGTTCTTACATGAAAACTAGTGCCTGTTGAGCTATATGTATTCCTGTAGAGCCATATATTATTTGGGCTATAGCATCCCTGACTATGTTGAAAGCAGCTTCTTTTTCAGAAAACACAGTAAGAAATCTGCAAGTTCTTTGCTCCCTTTGGAGTCTGGAAAGCCAAGAGATCCACGTCACATTCCTCTGTCTTCCAGATCCTATCTTCTCCCTGTTTTCATCATTTCTTCCTTTCCACCCCAAAAGTCAGCCTTGTCCCATTCTCAGGTCAGAGTGATCATCCATAGGTTACTCCCAAAGCCAGGGAAAGCATTGCCTCCAACACCATTCCAAAAAGTTGAATCGCCACCCAAGCCTACAAGAATTCATCTATGAAACAGAAGAAAATACATTTTGTTTATCTCTAGCTTTCAGACTACTTCTGTGGCACTAGTAAGATAGTACCTACACAACTCTTTCACTTACTGAATTTGAATTTTGTTTAATGTCTAAAGATTCCTCATATTTCTTCTATTTTTGATTTTTTTTACTTTCAAGAGGGTAGAGATTTTCTGCCCTTTTAGTAGTTTTTGAGGGTTTTGGATCTCATCTTTGGATAGCAATGCACAAAACCCTTCTGAAGATCACTGAGAATTTTCCTAGTGGCCCTTTTCCAGTGTACAGTTGTGCAGGGCTGACAGCTTAAAATCTGACTTTTGCATTAGTTAGGCCTGAGGCTGCATTTTTTTAGATCAAATATAATAGTTTCTGGAGACAGTTTTACTAAGACATAAATGACCAGCTTACAATGTGTCGCTTTTGAAATTAAAATGTGTTCTGTTGCTTTTCCTCCCAGGCTCCTTCCCTGTGCACTGTGCCAGCATGATTATTTTAACACTCAACTAGGCAGTCTCCAAATATGCTTTTTCCCTCAAGGCAAATTGGAGTCAGTCCTGAATGCTGCAGAAATCTTCACTGTTGCAAACAACCCCACTGTGGGGAAGCACTGATGCCTCTCAGCACCCAGCTGAAAGTGCCAGGTAGGACTTGTGCATGCCTGTAAAATGATGATGTACTAATGTTTCTGAAACACCAGTTGGTACCTAACTCCCAAATCCATACCTGATCTCCCTCTAATGTCTATTAACATGATGCAAGAAATTATTCTTTGACTTTGGGAGACTTTAAACTCTAGTTTATATATGCATAAAATTTCTTGAGAGGCACTTTCCATGTAATGCTTTTCCTAAATTGTTGCTTGTTAAGCGCATTAATAAGCCACTCATAATCTGGACAAACTGAAATGCTGAACAAACTGAAACAAAAATTGTTTCAAATTAACAAATTATTGAAATGGGCAAACCGAAACATGAAAATTATTAGTTTCTTGTGAAATAGAATTTGCACAAAAAAATCAATCGGTGAAAGTACATTTCAGAATGTCTAAAGTAATTTCAAATATTACATTGCATTATTTCATTAAATAGCTATTGTAGTATATAATATGCACCACCACAAGCGAGCATGCTGTATGAAACATGAATTTTTCTATTATTTTTATTCTAGAATCATGAAGATCAGTTAGTACTTTGTTGTACAAATTGACAAAATACCTTCTCTAGTCCACTGTGAACTACCATCATGCAATAAAATGATTTTTTTATCTATTGCCTATTGCGTCATGAGGAGAAAATCAGTCATGCCGAAGCACAGTTAAATATTCTTTATTTTTGATAACTGACATTAAAAAAAAAATGTGCTCAGGATATGCTCAGCCTTTCCCCTCCAGGAAATTTGTCTCAAAATTATTAAATATAGATTTTATTGAAAAATACAGAAGAACTGAAGCATAACCACCATTATCTAGCACAGTAATAGAGTCTGGCAAATGATTACTCAAACTGGTAAGACTCAGATTGGAAGAAGGGAGGAGAAGAAACTCTAGCGATGGGGAGCGTAGCTGCTTTTGACAAGAGAAACACAAGTCTCCCAATTAACAGTGCAGTTAAAGAAGTGTGTGCAGTTTGTTGTCAAACATAGCCACAAGGAAAACTGTAGCTACTGTAATCAAAAGTTATTTACCCAGTCAATAAGAAGCAGCTGAAACAAATGACATATGGGGAATATGCCCTGAGTAACTGTCAGGTGCAAGTAGGCAGTTACCAAGGAGTGTTCCCACTGGCAGGTGCTTTCTAGTCTGTTCTGAATGCACCTTGGCCCCGAGGAGCTCGGGGCAATGTTGGTGCTGAACTGGAAGTCTCTTGAGTTGTGTGCATGGAGATGGACACTGAACTTGGATCTCCTCCTCTCTGTGCAATGACAGAAAGATGAAACAGAAGATTCTGCAGACTGTGAAGGTCCAAAGGGAACTGATACCCCAGAAACTTCTCAGCTATTGATTAGAATCGACTACCAGATTGTGCACAGTGTTACTCTCTTTTGGATTTGGAAATGCATCCTGAGTCTTCATTTAGCCATGACCAGAGACCAGAGAGTTTCCTCATTCACTCCAGCATTTACTGGGCAGAAATTTACTCATAAGCTAATGAACCTCTCTTACAACCTTGACACCATCTTCCAGACAGCCACAAAAAAAGTGAAAATCACTTTTACAAAGCGCAATCTGAAAGTGATTTGGCATGTTTCAGAAAGCAAAAACATTGCCTATATGCCCTGGCTGACAACTCTAAGAAAATGCCCCAGATTTAGAGCACCCTGTCTCACTCTGACATTTATTGTTAAGCAACTCACCAATCATGGTTGAGTCCCATTTTCCTTGCACTTTAAGCCATATCCCATCAATAATGCTCACACCTAAGTGCGGTTTTGCTTTTTTTCCTCTGCTCATATTAGATTACCCAGAATGTCTAACAATATCCCATAGGCTCAGGACTACATTTCAAGTCTTGACATCACAGAGACCAAGGAGAAATGGAGTTGCAATAAAGCAATGGCTGCATATTTCAGAAGTACTGAATTCTGTTGATCCAAGATACCAACTAAAATTCTAGTACATATTGCTTGCTTATAGTTGAGCTGACCTTTCCTTCCTTGATATTTCAGAAATACAAATGTATTGAATCTTAAAGCTATACTGAGCCTGCTCTAAGTAACAAATGATCCTATTTTCTCAGACTCCTCAGTACTCCTTCTTCAAATGAATAGCTCTTTGATAAGAAAGAACTGGTTGTGTGACTGAGTCAGACTATCAGATTGAATTAGGATTTTCAGAACTGGTCATAACATATCGTAGCTTTAAATCTTTTTTTTTTTTTTTGAGTTTTCATGTAATCCTACTGTATTATCAAGAGATATCCAATATTTTTGTGTAATTGTAGCCAAGAATAACAAGTAGCACAAAGTGCACATATGCATTTGAAATAGCTTCCAGCTTTCAAACCTCTAAAAATCTATTTCCACACTGACTTCAGCTACTTAGTTATTCTGATTCTCATTTCAGCATAACTCTTTATGGACACAAAGGCTCAGTCTCCAAGTAGATTCCCTATTAGGGAACAGATCCACTATATAACTTGTGCACAGCCACTAAGTGTGACTCACTGTACTAATAGATCCTCATTCCTCTCCTGTTTTTACAGGTTTGGCAACCACATCAAGTTGCACCAATGCAAATAAGAGGGTAACCTCCAGCAGATCTCACTGACCTGTTTCTTATCGGTATAGGTGCAGAGTGAAAGCAACCTACTGAAACAACTAGATTTTAGTTCAAAAAATATTAAAAATAGTAGAGGTAGAAAAAAATGATCTGGTTATCACATTTCTACAAAAGGTTGTAAAATCTGCTGCTTCACAGAAATAAGTTTCTCTCTTCTGCTGACCCACTGTGTCATCAAAAGGAAAATCCAACCTTAAGTTGCTAAGTTCTTCAGGTTTTTCACTTTCCTTGAATGCAACTGGAGAGCTCCCAAGCACATGGGGCAGTGTCGCAGCAGTCTCGTTCCTATTTGGCACAGGGGGTACACTGTGGTTCCTATGCCACAAATCCCAGCTCTGCATAGTGTTTGTCCTAAAGGTTGTTCCCAGGAATCTTGGCTGCTAAGGGTGTCTGCTCAGTTGTGCTGGGAAATTAAAAGTAGCCAGAGAGGACAGTAGCCTTATGCTGTTGGTTGCTGACTCTTAACATGCTTCAGCCCCATGTGCCCAGTGCATTTCTAGAGTGTGGAAGAACCTTTGGCTTCTCTGGAGATCCTGAGAAGGAAATAGAGAAAATGTGGGATTTGCAGGACATACTTCAGGTCAGGTATTCCATTATTTTTGCTTTCTGCAAAGCAAGGGGTAGGACACAACTTTGAATATAATGCCGAGAACCTCTAATTGGAGAATAGTGGGAACCGCACTTGCTCCCAGCACCCATCAATCTAGTCTTTAAATGCCATCATTTGAGAATGCAGTAGCAGTTGTCTCCTAAAAGTAAATTATTTTGTTGAGTGATGAATAGGATTGTGAAATATTACTTATAATCAGCATCCTTTATTGCAAAGCTCATTACATTCCTAACAAATCTAGTGTTGACAGCACTTTAATTTTGGTTAATTGCTTCATTTTATCTCACCAATTTCTGTCCTTGATTTACTGTTAATAGCAAAATACAGCTGAATTGCACTATGTTTGAGAATGTAAAAAGTAAGTATGTATCTTTTTTAGAAGTCTGATTTAGGCCACAGGAGCAGCGGGCACTATACAATACAAGTATTGAGAAGGTGATTAAAGTTTAATAAAGCTGTTAAGTGAAAAGAACTAAACTTCTTGCAGAACATTCTGCTTGCCAGGTGCTTGCACATGAACTGTTAAAAAATTCCCTTTCAACAGTCTGTTTACATGTGCAGCAGGCTGATGTTGTGACTGCCAAGTCACGATTTGTTTTTTGCATGATCTGTTGAGACTTAGTAACAAAAAGATTATTAAAATGTCACATTCAGAATCAACCACAATAAGTGCTATCTAGAATAACTGTGCTGTTACTTAATCTATCACTACAAAGCTATTCCTATCTCTCACTGTTCAAGTTAAGCGTGGAGACTGATCTTTCAGCACTGTAGTCATCCCAAGGTCTGCACTGCTGCTGGTCTGATTTGACAAAGTTTTCCACTAACATGTCATTCATCTTTTTCCATGTTCATGTGATTATACAATGTCCATTACACAAAGCTCAAGATAGTGAAAATTGAAGTGCATATATCCAGATATAAAATCTGTGGTCCCTTGAAGCATCTGAAACAACTTTTCATCTAGGTTCAGCACAAAACTTTATCTACTTAAGGGTAAAAATCATTTATTATTAGCAGATCACAAATTTTTAATTCATTTGCTACACATTGTCTCAGGTTATCTTATTATTAAAGAACTTTACACCACTTGTATTTTGGTCACTGTAGAGTTAAAGGGGAGTTAACACACAGTGATTCATAAATGACTTTTCCAGTGAAAAGTCTGGCATACCATTTAAGTAAGTACCCTGTCAGCCTTTACTATGCAAATCTGCTTTCAGAAGAAAACAGGTCAAATAAATAGCAAACTTTTCCTTAGGAGTTGTAGTGGCCCAGGAGATAACCATTTACTTCAATATAACATCACCTCCCTTCTCACAAAATTTCATTCATGCAGAACTCATCTGCCAGAAAGCTGCACAAATACCCTCTAGCTGACTTCCAGAATCAAACCAATTATGACTGACAGGAGGGAGATGCTTCACATAGTCGGGAAACTAGGATACAGTGCTGCCCTGTGGTAGACTCCAAAAAGGATAGGCTGGCTCTTAAAAAGACAGGACTCCTTTGGGTCACTTTGGGAAAACTGAGTGTTCTTGAAAGAGAAAAAATGTCCCCCAAGCACTTCTGTCTGCAGAGCTCCCCTGAGAGCAGTCTCCCACTTCTCCCTGATATCACAGGTAACCAGGAATACCTGCTCAGCCAGGTGCTTTCTGTATAGGAAGTTGCAAGAGGAAAAGCTTAAAGCCTGTATGTCACTGCTATTTGTAATATCCTGGCTTCTTTCTCCATTCTTGACACTTGATTATTATTCCCAATGTTTGCAACTTATTTAGAATTTATAACAACTTCGTATTCCAGTTAGGACAAAAAGGCCCCAGGTGCACTTTACTGCTAGGTGCAGTAATAAACGTATCCAGGTAGAGAGACAGACAAGACAGACAGACAGAAGCTCTCTTGACAGGACATCATTAACTTGTTATGCAAAATTATTGTTCAAAACAAAGAGAGCAAAGATATGCAAAATTAAAAAGTCACATGAATGCCAGAAAAGCTTGCATTTTTAATTTTCCCATACTCTGTGCTTGTCGTGAGATGTGCAAATTTATACAAAGCTAATTAGCACTGAAGCGCTTTAGGCAACATCCATTTAGAGTTTTTTTCCGGAGGCTCCTAAAGATAATGAGATAAAACTAACAATTTTTCTTCCCCTGCTCCTGGCTTTTCAATAATTCTGCCAGCATATATTATACCATGCACAGTATAATCTGCAAAAGGAAACCACTGTGAAGTAAGACCATAACAGGAAAAATATGATATGCTATCTTTAAGGAAAAAGGACTTCTGTTTATTTGTGAGTTTGACAACGGACTTGAAAAAGGTGTATTTTGAAAGGATATGTTTTCCTTCTGGCAATTAAAAGAATTAACTGAATGGGACATAATTCAGCTGAGGAGTATTCACAAGAAAACTCAGCCCACTTAGTTGCAGTGCATGGACTTCAGTAACTATGATAAATAAGTGTTGCATTCAAATCCAGGTAGCAGATGATACTTACAAAGTTATTTTTCTTTCCACTTATACTCAAACAGAATTAATCATACTTACTTATAATGTATCTGAACAAATTTCAAATGATGAGGCTCCCATTTGTGTTATATTCTGGATATTTATATTTATGACCCTTTTTTTTGTGACATGGAGAAAACAGCAACGAAAACATGAAATCTGCCCTTAGATTTGTGGAAAAGTGGCATCCGGCTTCATTGTTAAAGAGTGTCTGTTGAGCCTGTGCTTCCTGTGGTAGCTGGGTCTCCAGGGTTGTTTCTAGTGAGATCTCCCAAAGTGCAGCCCATCTACTGGTAATTTGAAAAGCTTCTGAAGACTCTGCAGATGAATCTGCTCTGTGGCTTTTGTCAATTATCCTGATGTGAGAGCAGTCTTTACGCGAACAGAATCTGGCACCCTCAAAACAAGGATTTCCTATCTGAATTGGCTATAGCAAGACAATGTTTTGAGTTAGAACTCAAGATTTCTCTGGGGCTCCAAAGTTACCCATAAAAATACCTGCTACAACTCCCTCTAATCCCTGCTGGGACCCACTGCAGCACCTTCTAATTCCTTGCTCTTATCCCTTGTTCTAATCCCCAATCCTAATTCAACTCCTCACTCCATTCCCATAATCCCACCCCCTCAATCTATTCCCCTAACCATAATCGCTCAATCTAAAACCAAACCCCAACCCTTCACTCTAATCTCTCACTGTAATCTCCTATTATGAATCCCTCACTCTATTCCCCTAAACTCAATCCTCCTCTCTATCCCCAAACCCACTCATTCTAATTCCTTACTCTAATTCCCTAATAATAATTCCTCAATCTAATCCCCTAATCTCAACCCTCTACTCTGATCCCCAGATCACTCATGCTAATCCCATAGCCTCAATTCCTCACTCAAATCTCTCCATCCTAACCTCTAATTCTGCAATCCCAAACCCTCACCCTAATTCCTGAATATCAATCCTTTATTCTAATCCCAGAATTCTAATCCTAATCCCTTACTCACATCCCCAATCCCAACCCCTTGCTCTAATCCCTTAATCCAAATCCCCCTCTAATCCCTTAATTCCAATTCCTCATTCTAATCCCCAAATATGATTTTTAACCTGATGAAGAGAGCATGAACTCTTCTCCTTTTCTGTGCTCTAATTGCCATGTAGACTATGGTAACCCGTTTTCAGCGATCTCAGCTCCAGAAGAGTGATCATGGCAGACCTGTGAATGCCCTCAAGTAGGAAAAAATGCTACTAGTTAAAAGTAAAATTTTTAGCAGAAGGAGAAATACTTTGATTGAGAAAGCACCTTGATGTGTGTGTATTGACCAGAAGAGAACACCCCTAAATGAAAACATCTCTATTTTTAGCAAAAAATGAGCTCTTGTATTTGGAGTGCTGTCAGGAACAAGTGTGGTCACTCTTAGCTCTCGAACCTCATTGTCTCAGAAATATATATGAATCATTGGTGACAATGGTTTTCTCCTGTAAATCTCTTTCTGTTGAATTGCCAGGAGACCAAAGCAAATTATTCTGTCATCATGTTCCCTCCGTATTGGTCTAATACACTTCAATCCTAAACACACTGTCTAAACCACGTGGCATTCTCTCAAAGTCTTTTGTTGACTCAAAGGAAAATGGAAGACATAATCTCTCCCTGTAACACTGCTGTATGGAATAAAGATTTAAATTCTTACTTTTCCCCCTCTGATGAATACCAAAGGATAAAATACAGAGTTTACAGATTCAGGGAAAAGCTAAGATGTGCCTAAAGAAGAAGAAAAATAAATAACATCACTGCTGCTGGATACTGTAGGTAGCAGGATCTGAGCAGGTAGGGAGTAATCCACAGCATGTCCATTAATGCTGTTCTGTTTACCTGAATGCTAATGACTGCAGGGAAGCTGAGAGGAACAGAAGCAAGAAAATTACAAGAATGTTTCTCCCCAGAGTCCTTTGCTCTTCATTTAAGCATCTATCAAGCAGATTCTGCAGTGAAGAAATCTACATCTAGATTGAAAAAAAAGTTTTTACTCGGTGCATTTCCAAGATATTATTAATGCACCTGGAGATCTGAATGGATTTTATTTATATTGCTTTAAGAACTAAAATTCCCAGTCTCCTAGTCTGCGATCTCTTGGGCTGGAAGACTGGGATATCTCTGTAGTTGCAATAGAGTGGGTTCTTCACTACAGATAGCTAGCTAGCTGTAGTGCTGCCCTCACTAGTTACCAGGAGAGCTTCAAGCTGGTATGCAGTCACGCTAATTAGGACTAGTGTACATATCAACCTGTCGAAACTCATACCAAAAGCAAATATACAGAGAGCTGCTCTCTTTCACTGCTAAGTTTCTCTACCAAGTTTTTTTACAAAAGACTGTTTATCAAAAGGCTTCTTTGTGCATTTATTGACACTTCTTTGTTGAACAATGTAGAATATTTAAATACAGCTTCCAGCTGAAACCAGTCTCAGAAATGGAGATTGGATGCATAATCCAAAATGTTTCTCTATTAGCTACCTTCAAACCATAAATTGTGTGTTTGCCCGCCTTTAATTAGAAAATGGTAAAGTCATAGGATATGTTTTCATTTTCAAGAGCACTGGATATTACTTCCTTGAATGATTTTAATTTATTAATACTTGAATTGCTTGTAAAGGTGATCTATATCAGTTATAGCAAAGCATTACTGATGGGTTTCTGGCCTAGAATTTACAGAACAGAGAAACAAATTCAAGGTGATTGTTACATGCAATTTATACTGCAATGCAGTCTCACAAGAAGAGCTGCTTTCTGCTCAAATGAAGCAATGGCCATTGGAGAAGATAATCCTGGCATATCCAGAAAACTAGAGCAGAAAAGTTGGTATCATGTCACATTTTTATACCTTTTTCTAAAAGAACCAAGCTGTGGAAGATCAGCCTGGAAAAGCGGGAACTGAGAGAAAAGCTAGGGCCTAGCTAGTTTGGGCATTACAGAAGCTTGCTTGGGGTGATACACAGTTGCCAATTCCAGGATGGCTGGTATGCATGGACTATGCTCCTCCACGGTGCCTTAGGCAGCACAGTCTGCCATCCTCGTAGCTACCAAGGGGAGTAACGGAGGCTGCAGTGGAGTGAAGACACTGCAGCCAAACTCAGTTGCACTCCCTGTGCTGGGCCGCTGATAAGCCACACAGTAGCTGTTCAATGGCAGATATACGAGATGTCCAGTGCTGAGCCAGCAAAGGTGGCAAATCACTCCTTTCGGATGAACTTTGCTTGAATTTTGCTCATTATAATTTCATTATAAGCTCAAAACACACCTCCATCCCAAGTTACCTGCCTCCAAGGTACGACCACTCCTCACTGACTATGCACTCTAGATTTTTGATGAACTGTACCTTTAAATGAATGCAAGAAACTTTTCACCAATCAGTAACAATACTAAGTATGACTATAGTTACTCAAGCTCCACCTGAATGTAAAGAAAAGTATAAAAGGTGAACTAAGGATGAGAAGGAGGAGGGAAGAAACCACCATAACTCCTCAATCGACGGGCTGATTCCCCTTTCCGCCCCTCAAGTTGCGACGCCGCCTGAGGAGACTTGAGAGCCCTCTCCCTTCTTCTGGGGTGAGTGATGATTGCACATTTGTACATCAGAGCTAGCTAGAAACCCCACGCTGCAGTAGAGAATCTCCTAAACTGACATCTGAAACCTGCTTTGTAAATGTTGCATTTGAATAAATCCTGCTGTTTGTGATCTCGACTACTTGTTTGGGGGGGCGATCGGACCTACAGTTGACAGACTGTTCGTGAATCCAATACTGCCAGAGTCGAGCTTATGGTTGATCACACTATTTGGGAACTCGATTCACTCCTAGGAAGGTGATCGGACCTATGGTCCTCAGACTGCTTGTGAATCCGATACTGATTTGCTATTTCCTCCCTCCCATCACCATCACTATGGCTTTCAAACTGCAACATTTTCACACAAGCTATGCAAAACAATACACAAATAAGTAGGGCTTCAAAAGAATTTTGATTTATATTAATACAGAACCTTTCATCCAAAAGAGTCTTCAGCCCTGAGTTTTTTCATTAATTGGGTACACCAGACAAGGGAATCACAGCCATTTCTGAGGAAGAGTCAATAGAAATTCTGCATTAAAATAAAGGGACAAATATCATGCTGATACCCAGGAGTTGTTGCCCACACTGACTTCCTCTAAAATCATGCTGTCAGTGAAAGCAGCTAACTCTGGCATGGTGGGATGCATCGCAGAAGGAGGGTGGGAAATTCATATTTTTTAGCACGTTACTCTTAGCAGATGTCAAGTGAGATGGAGTTTACTTGCCTTCAAATGACTGCTGCTACCTGTCGCTCAGCCCCAGGACCACAGCCCTGAAGCCCCCCCTGGTGTTCCCACAAAGTAAATTTGTTGGTTTAGGCTACTTACCCACAAATGTGGGTAAGATTTAAACAATAAATTATAATATTATAATTAGTTAAATTTTCCTGCAGTTAAGGATAAAATGAGTCCAAGGAACTTCTGAATCATTTGTAGTTTGATGTGGGTATTTCCAGCATAATTGGCCAATCTGCTTTAGTTATACCCACTAGATTAGTCGTCTGAGGTACTAACTTTAGATCATGAACATTTGTTGGCCTATCTGTTTTAATAATGAAAGCCTTCCCATTACTTCATCTAAACTTGGGAAGCTTCTCCGAGTGGCAGATAGAAAGAGTAAGCACTGGATTGTAGAGGGCTCTTCTCCTCTGCAAAGCCCTTACTTCAGCTCTTCTTTAGCCCAGATAGTGCCGTGTTGTGGCTATTGCTGAATTGTTAGTGAAACCTGCCATATCTATACTATCTATACTATAGATTTACCATATCTATACTGTACGGACAATTTAAATCACATATTGTCTTATATTTCCTTATTACATTCCTGCAAGCCTCTCCACCAGCTTCTTCTTTTCTTTGTCCATCAGCCTGTGAAAGCTTAGTTCAGGTCCTACAGGTTAATGGTACAGTTTACTTTATTATAATTGTCCATTATTTGAATTTATTTAATATAGAATAAAGTCCAGGATCATTCGTAGGGGTTGATATCATGTGCTATTGTACGGGAGAGAGCAATCAACGTGGGGTGAGATTTGAACAGAATTACTTCCAGTAAATTTACAAGAGGCAGGAATGGTGTTAGGACGAGCAGCCTAATCCAAGGTTATAGTCTCAGTTAGCCACAGCCAAACCCCACCAAAAAAGTTATGGGAGGAAGAAGCTGAGGAGTCTTTATATGTGCACAGGGCTGTGGAGTATTCTTCTAAGCAAATAAATCCAGTTCTAACCTACTTGTTTCTAATTCTGGATCCTGAGCAGGCTCCCAGGCTCAGAACACTTCCTTGGAGCATGGTAGAGTGTCACCTAGTGACCCTGTGCTCCAAAATCAGTTCTGAGGCCTTCTGAATTCCCCTGCAACATTATTTATCTGTTTCTGCAGAGCCCCACAGCCTGTAACTGTTCTGGCCTTGCTAATCAGCTTTCCTATGGACAATCCAGCAAGAAGGCAAAGAACATGGACGTAGCAAAGGAAATGCCTAAACCACAGGAATTTTAGTCTCTGAAAAACACAAGTCCTCCGGTGTGTCCATCACAGGCCACCAATTTAAAATGTGATTTTTAAGGATGGCAGCACACAGGCAACATTTGAATGGTCTGTTTATAAATCTAACAGCTGTTTTGTCAAAGTTTGACTTGGTGTGGTTTTTAAAAATGTTTTGGATGTGTGATTATTATCTCTGTTCTGCTGTGCCATACTTTTAACGTCAAAAAAGTACCAAAAATTGAAAATCCATGTGGATATTCCATTTACATCCATTGACAAAAGGAGATCTTTGACTGATGGGATGCAGGACTCAGTCTACTAGGCTTGAAATCAAATGGTAAGGGCTAAGGACAAAAAAAGAGTATCAGATCTTGCCTGATCTTTTCAGCTACAGCCTTTTCCAGAAAAGAAGATTAAAGACAGGGCTACAATTGATGATGTTGGGGAAAGCTGCTTTGACCCCAAGTGCAAGAGTTAAAGTAGAAGGTTCAATACAAGACATGGCACGTTCACTGTGAGAGCTCTGCCAAGCAGGTGATTGATATAAGCCCTCTTTAAGTATTTGAGACTGAACTAAACAAAGAACTAGGAGCTGTCTCACCTCTGAGGTGTGTAACTCTGGTAATACAGAATTCAGTTCAAAAGAGATTACCTCCATTTGGGTTGAATTTAGTATGCTAATTTGTCCAAAGACATTTGTTATAGTCTCACTGCTTTCATCTCTACCAGATATAATCACCTACTATTTCTTTTTTAACGGCATCAAACAAAACAGTGGAACTGTGCAAGCCATTTAATTACCTACCTAGCCTTGAGGCCAGGAAAACAGCACTCTTTTCTTCAGTATAGGTATTCTTACTTGTGCAGCTTTTGAAAGGTTTATAAAATCTACACAGTAGACAAGAACAGTGGAAAGAAGTTCCACTTCAGTAAATATGTATTGAATATTTAATAAATTCAAAGCATTTCAGAAGTTAAAAAAAAAAAAATCTTGGACAAAATTAGTATCTTCAGATGCTTGCTTTCTATAAATTAGGACAATGTCAAACATTTGAAGACTCAAAGATAGAACAAGGCATAGTGTAATGAAAACTAATTTAGCCTTCAGAGCTACAGATGGCAGCTATTTTGGCAGCTACAGCTATTTTAGATCCTCAGCGAGGTGGTGGGTGACGCGTTGGCTCTGTTGGAAGGCTCTTTTAAGAAGCTCCTGCCCTTCCCCTTGCCCCCTCTCTGCCCATTCCCATCTCTGTGCTGCAGGTCATTCTCCCATCAGTTGTGCAGATAACAGCTGTGGTGGAAATCTATTCTAAAGCAAAGAAATAGTCCCTGTTTGGTCAGTTAGATAGTTGGGTTTTAAACCTGTATCATTTTACTGTCTAAGTGAGTACACTTTCAGCTTCTTTGCACTCCATGGTCTTCAAAAAAAGACATGAAATCCTGAGCTTTTTAAGAATGAAATGGGTATGCTTCAATTTAATGCAGGATGAAAAGTGAGAAGATATTTTGGTCCTACAACTACAGATTTCAAACATAAAGACCTATATACATGAAAATATGGACTTAATTATTCTGCAAATTCCATTTTCTTAAATATTTTAATAAATAGAAATATTTGAAGGTAAGAAAAATGTATTGGAAGCTACTGAGAGAATAATATATATGAAAAATTCACATAAAAATGTAACTCTTGGGATATGTCTTTTTTACTTGGCATTCCAAAATCGCACACTTTATCCACTAATTTAAAAAGTTTTCAGTGCTAGCTATTGGGATTTTTTTGTACTAAATTAGCCTCAGAAGAATTTTTTTCTAGTAATCCTTGTATTTAAAAGAAAGCCAGTAAGTATTCTAAGCAAAATAATTAATTGAATTTTAAAATACCTATTGCACTTCAGGAGAGTTCCATGTTCACTAAATTTAATGCATATTTCTCTTTCATCAAGGAAGAGTGAATTAAAAAAAAGTAATCATGATTTATTTATACAGTGTTATAACAACCTGCCAACATTTGTACTGGATAATTTACTTAGGGAACTACATAGAGATAATGAGACAGAAGCTTTTGTTTAAAGTTTGGAGTTTATATATGCTCCAGCTATTCAAATACAGTGGCTGCCAAGCTGAAATAACCCTGAGGTCTCCCTGAGGAGAGGATCTAGTCTTCTCAGCAAGGAACAAGGCATTAACATAAGCATAGTATGATTTATCTTCACAAACTCTCTAGACACTTGGGCACATTCATAGACACATAGGTCCACTAACAGCAAGTCTGTACATGAAATTAAGGAGGTACCTATGAGTCTGCCTGAGCACGGTCTCAGTTTGCATTACCTAGTTGTTTATTACAATAATTAAGGCCAAGGTTTCGTACTGAGCTCCCTATGTGAGAACTGATGAAATAACTGTGAACTATGAGGCACCTTCTTCATCCAACTTTTACAGCTTTTGATGATGAGATCTAATGAACTACTGACCTTTGGGTCAATATTATGCATTAGCAAAAACTTCAGAGTTTCATTTGAAGTTCTGTTAGCAGCTTTCTTCCATTGATCTGACAAACAGAAAATCATTTTCTGCAAACTAAAAAGCACAGAGAAAATTGGCTAGCACCAGAACAGTCAGAATGGGGCTGCAAGGCTAGAATTATTGAACAGAAATTTAATGGTGCATCTTTGCTAATAAAATCATCCTTTAAGTTCTAGGTAATGATCCCAAAAAGATATGTTCACAGTATAAGATATTGCACAAATATCCAAAATAGGTTTAAATAAGGCACTTGGAATTTTAGAGGCTGTATAATCAGAATACCATAAAACTTAACATGCACTCATTTAGTCTTTCAAGAAGAAAGCTAAACTATTTCTGGTAACAAATAGAGAGGTTGGATCTCTGTATAAGTATCTCTATACTATCCTAAAGTCTACAATGTAGACATATTTTCAGCAAATCCTGATCTTGCTGCAGCATTTCTGAATTTCTAGCTGATACCTCTACATACAACATATTTAGCCTGCTCTGCTTTCTGTAGTTCAGATTATAAACTAGAGATAAGAAAGTACAGAGAGCAGCAGAAAAGGTTTTCTCAATGGACAGTGAGATGGAAATTCATAAATAATTGAAATGTGATAGCAGGGTTAAACTCAGCCCTGCTTCAACACTGAGAACACAGCAAAAGCTTAGAAGAAAAACAATATGCCTCCCTCCTCTTAATAATTCTCAGATCTCCTTTGGCTTCCAGATCAGGCCAGCCTGGTTATAAAGACTTTTATGACTAGTATCACAGTTGCAACAGTGGCTAGCAGCTGACAGCCACTCCTATGGACTGCCATCCCAGCTTCAGCTTTCCTCTTCTCCCCCCTGCAAAGGAACCAATCTACATCCATCCTTTCCTCATGAGCCCTTTAATAAAAGTGTGGATTAGATCCAACTCTCAGATTTCAGTTTTCTTTATTTTATTTTACTTCACCTCACTTCACTTTTGTCTTTAGCTTACTTTAGTTTAAGTTGAATATGGCTCTAAAGAGTACTTTGGCTTTCTTGGACTTCTTCATCTACACCCATTTGCTGTCTTCAGTGTCCTACTTAGAACACAAGTCATTCAAGCTTAGGAACTGCCCTTTTGTTCTTTATAACTATTTATATCATACCTTATCACAGGAATGCCAGGAACTGTGAAAGTCTATGAAATACTGTCTTATTAATTAATAAATAAATAACTTTGCATATATTTTCAGATATATTGTAATCAGCTAGCAATGAAATCAGTCAAACTATTCCTGTGTGCAACTGCCTACTAAAATGAGAAGTTCACAAAAAATAGGTTCATGTTGAACATTCAGTACAATTCAGAAGTGCTCTTGAGACTAAATAACACAAGAGCCTATCTGGTCTAGCCCTCAGAGTAGTTTTGGGGAAAAAGAAACCTTGAGAGAGCTTAGCTCTCTTCTAATACCTTCCAAGAAACTCCCCATTACAGGGAGAAATGAGAGGTGTGTGCATGATGTAAAGCTTGGTATGATCCATAGAAAGAGCTTGTTGGCCATTCAGGGAGTCTTTGCTAAGTGTTTTTTGATACACCTCAAAGAAAGAAAATTCTTATTTCCTTCCATCAAAACAAGGTTGTAGTAACATTTTATGAAACTACTTACACTTCCCTTTAATGATGCTGAGAACGACTTTGAATTTGAAGCAGGAAGCCGCAGTTTTTACAGACTAGTTGACTATTCAAGGCATGTTCAATAGCTTGTGCATATTAGCTTGCTACATTTAATTACTTTTATAATTAAATAGATGGAGTTTTTCAACTGAAGAAAAAGACTAAAAGATATTAATTTTAGGTAAAATTCAAGGCCTGCTGAGTCAATGGCAAACTTTTTTTCATGAATATTGCCTCAACTTTTAAAGAAATTGAATGTATTTGTAAAAAGTATGTTTTATTTTACTACAGTACGTTCTTTTTAAAATTATTAAATAAAAAGAAGCTATATATATTAATCTGGTTTGAAAGATGTAGACAAATAATCAGAAAAAAAAGCTAAACTGGGAAATACTAGATTACATCCTTATTACATGCAGGGCCACATTATTCCTCTCCAACTTAGACACCTCAGTGAAGTAGCTGGATTCTCAGATGTATTGGGTATCCAAACATCCTTATGCAGCACATTCAAAATCTGACCAGTTCATTTTGTGGTAGCATAGGAGCCATTTTTTTTCTGAAAATCTTTTAAAGGGCACTAGCTTTTCTCAAAACAATGTTAATGCTGCCATCTAGCTATACAGTAAGAGTATATCTTTAGTCCAGTCTTGCTATATACAAACTTCTTCATTTTTAGTTGGCAATATTAACACAGAAATGCCAATTACATTTCTCTTAATTTAAAAGCATGTAGGTACCATTTACTATTAAAATAATATTATAATATTACATTTATAATATGATAAAACAATATTTCTGACAACTGAAAGACATGAACAAGTTGGAGACGAACAAGCTATTTTTCTGAGTACTTCATTTTACAAAAACAAGATTGTACTTCTGAAGTAGGTTTTTTACATGCTTTTAAGTAAGAAAAGCAGTAAGTTAAAACACACATATGTAAACTGAAGTCCTAGATCCTCTCAGACAGGATGAGATTCATTTATAAAACATCATAAGTTCTACAAAATACTTTGTTTGGGAATTTATTGTTTGGAAAGTGTTTATATAGAGTGCTCAGCTGAACATTCAATATTTGATTAGTACTCTTTGACTTTATGCCATTTGCCATATGGGGCCACTTTTGGTTGCACATCATTGCACACTCAGGATCTTGGTCCACCAACCTACCCACTCAACCTAGGTAACAAAAGGCCTGAGAGATGGAAGACATGCAGGACTCACCTGCACCATCAAGAGGGTCACGGATGTCCTGTGCACTTAGGGGTGGGAATTACAGGAATTGATTTCCATTCTCTTTTTTTACATTTTGTACATTCAGATAAGCTGAAAGAAGGCTACATCCTCACTTCTACAGAGCAGCCTATCAGGAAAGCTATGGACTTCTCACC
>JAUBNY010000167.1:105934-121565 GCA_032275445.1 Crypturellus soui | reverse complement strand
TACATGTTCCCTGACACAATGTCACAGGTGCCAGGGTCCTATGTGGGAGTTGTGTTGTCCTCAGAACTTCCAGCAGCTGACAGGGAGCTTTTTGAGGATTTGCTAAAACAGATGTCTGATCTTCGAATCCAGGTAAATCCCAGGGCTACCGCTGTTAAACCAATAATAAAATGTAGAAATGATCAGTATATTTGTGTAAAACTGCAAAGTTTTTTATCTTGTTTGTTAAACTCCACCATGTGAAATAAATGATGTACACAAGATTAAGCGCATAGGAATGATGTATGTGCCATAATATATGAGGGAGGATAAAAATTTTAAAATAATAAACTGTAAGCACAGAAAAGAAAGTGTCATTTTATGTAATTTCATTGTGTTCCAGAACAGAACACGGGTTCAAATGACAAATTTTCTTCAGGAGAAGGAACTTTTATTTTTTGTGAGCGCATGCCTCTATCGCATGCATGCACTTTGTATATGGTTTTGATGAGACCATTCTAGGAATTTTGTTTCCAAATATGTGAACATTTAAAAAAAAAAAAAAAAAAAGTCTATGCAGCTTCAGAAAAGAGCTGTGAAAATACTGAACATATCAATCTGCCTTAAAATGGATTTCAGGAATAGTTTAATCTGTACTAGATTACTGCAGCAGCCTTACTGTAGCAGAATTTTAAGCAGAATGAAAATAAATTAAAAAGAGAAAACATAATTCGACAAAGGCACAATCCAGTCAGATATACTGACTGGAAATAAGGTGAAAAGTGTTCATGATGATTATAGCAGAGCACTGGAGCAGTATTTCAAGAGGAATGATAATCAATAACCGTTTAAAAGTCCATAAAATTATATCTTTTCTTGAAAGACAGCATCTTGTTGAATACTAAGACTTGAATAGAGTGACTTAGAAGGGTCCAGTTTGCAACATTTCACATGGGTGGCATTTGATTATGTTATAAATCCTGTTCAGTTCAGAAGGATTCCACTAATTTGCTTCAAATGTACCACACAGTTGTGTGATGTTTTTTTTTTTTTTTTTTTTTTTTTTCAAGTGCAGGAGACACTGGATAAAATTTTATGATCTGTCCTGTGTTAGAAGTTCAGTTATAGTAGTCCCTTTTTGTCCTAAAATTGCATTTTCTGTTAATGTTCCCTGATATAATGTCACAGGTGCCAGGATCTCATGAGAAAGTAGGGTTACCTTCAGAACTCCCAGCAACTGTGAGATCACATTTTGAAGATAAGTTAAAACAGAGATCTGGCCACAAAGTCCAGGTAAATTCTGGAACAGTGATTCTATTTTTTTTTTCCCCTTCGATAGTGAAAATTGAAATACAACGTAAAACTACTGAGATTCCAGCTATGGTTGACAGGCTGGAATTGACAGGATGAGAGGCTTCCACCAGTTCCCATGTGCCACACCTCCTGATTTTTTTTTTTTTTTTTTTTTTTCATTTTTTTTTTCTCCCGTGGACTTGGAACTTTTCCAGTTATTGCAGGCTTCTAAATTCTGAAAATCAGTAGTAGATTTCTGGAATTTTAAAGACTTTCTCACATAATCAAGTCAAAATTTTCCTTTGGGCAAAACATTTCAAAACCTGGTCTGCTGGCCTTTTAACTCTGTTTTGCATAGTACTCTGGTGGATCTAAGTAACAAGCATATGTAATATTTATGCATGTTATGGAGTTGTATTTCGCATTAGAGGACCCATTTCTGCTCCTTAGCAGCGGCTGACTGAACCTTTTTCTATTTGGTGACCGAAAATTTGTTATAAATAAATTATATCTTGAGAATGCATTTTACCCCTTTTGTTTCTTGGTAATTACAGCTCTGTATATAAAGATTATTTCTGCATCTCTTCTGCAAAATGATCATATGATAAAAACAGAAACATGAACTGAAAGTGAAATGTCACACCGCTGTCAAGCAGTAAGGGATGGTTTGCTACAAGTCAGTGATACTGAAAAAGAAAATGATGTGTATAATACAAGTGTATACAAAATAATACTGATACATTGTTCGCCTTGTGGATAGTAAGTCACTAAGACTTAAGTTTTTTTTTTTTTTGGTTTGTTATTTAAACAGTCCTCTTTGTGCAGAATCCTATATTTATAAGATTTCAATGTAATACCAAGTATTATTGGTTTATGTTTTATATGTCATCTAGGAAAGCTCTCATACGGCTCTTCTGGAAGGAAAAAAACTCTTTGTTCTTTTATCCACTGTTAATCAGTTCTTTTTAAATTATTGAAACTTTTTTATTTTCAGATTGTAGAATCCTAACTAAAAAATGAACTTATTACATTTGTTTTTGTCTTTTCCAGTGAGTATTCATAGTTCTTTGTCTGCAAACTATCTACAGCCCTGATAGAATTAAGAGACACTAACTGCATTGTTTGTTAATTCCTAATGACTATCTACTCCAGAAACACTGGGGTGTGAGAGGAATTTGCACAGAATTTTTCCACCCATGTTTAGTTGTATCATGTACAGCTTTGAAACGTTCTTTGGCTGCTCCAATCTGCAGCACTTGGAACGAAAGATCTCCTTTATTTAGAAATTCTGGAGGGAAGGATGAGGCTCAAACAACCAGAACAGCTGCATTCTTCCAGTGCAGCTGAAGGCTCTGACAAAGATGAAGAAAAGGGACTGCAGTTCCCATCAAAAAAAAAAAAAAAACACAATAGTTGGCATTCCTCTAGGAAGATAAAAATGATAGATGTACAAGGATCTTTTCTTCTAGTTAAATTCTACTTTGTTACTTGATCAGACAGCCTTGTTGGCAAGCAAGTCTTGTAATTGTGGCTGAAGAAAGTTTAGGAAAATGCTTAGTTATTTGACCAGCTTTTCTTCATATACAGCCTTTCTGTGGAAAAGTGATGGAATCACAAGCTTCTATTGACGTGCTGTACGCTTGTTTCCTCTCCATAATAGATCTGTATGGTCATCTAAATAAATATCCTGCTACCTTGTGAAGTAGATTCTCACATGTTTACTTTCACTCATTAGCCTGCAGAAGCCTCTAGTGACACGTTTAACTTGCCTGAGACTGTGCACATTCAACCACAAGTTGAAGGAGAGGAAAAAGTGAAAGAGCTGCCAGAATGGAGTGAGAAAGTTGCCCATGGTATCTTGTCAGGTACTGTCATAGTAAGGGGATTACGTTAAATAAAAAGCTCTGTGCGTGATACTTAAATGCATGGTAAGGGCTGAGTGGTCAGAAATGGTTAGTCACAACTTCAGTTGTAGTTATCTATGCAGTTTGTTCTGTTAAAACAGTGCAGAATTTGAATCCCCTGTCAGCAAAGGATTTGTTCACAGCAAATAGTATAGGCTCTGAATTCAAGCATGTGAATTAGTTTATTGCACTGTATGACTCAGAGCTGTGATGTAACAATTTTATTCTTATATGAGTGGTTATGTTGAAGTGTGCGTTTACTGTAGTTTGTGCAGATAAGCACTGGAACACAACTACCAACTGATCAGGTTGATATGAAATATTAAGAAATATGAAGCTGCTAGAAAGGCTAATGAAAAGACAGAAGATTAGGTTTTACATATTCGGAATGCTAATAACATCAAGATGAGCAGCTTTATTACTGTTGACCCTGTTGGAGTTGATTATCCATTAAAATATATATCTATATTAAACTGAGATTTGGATAAAGAGTGGCTATAGTTGACTTAAAAAGTGATGGAAAAACGTCAGTAGTGTAGGAGTAGAAATCATGGCAGGAATTCATGCTGGCTACTCAGGAAAGTGTAACTGCAGCCTTTGATCAGGAATGTTGCTGAAGTAGCAGTGTGGGGAAGCTGCAGAAGGAAAGACTGAAATCCTACACGTATTAAGAAAAATAATTTGTTTTGAAGGTGCATCTTGGGTAAGCTGGGGCCTCATGAAAGGAGCAGAGTATACTGGCAAGGCTATCCACAAAGGAGCTTCCAAGCTGCGGGAGCATATTCAACCAGAAGAAAAACCTCTGGAAGTCAACCCAGCTGTAGCAAAGGGGCTTCATGTGGCGAAACAGGCTACAGGAGGAGCTGTGAAAGTCAGCCAATTTTTAGGTAAAATGTTACATCTTATTATTTATTCATGAAGGCAAAAACATATTCAATTATCTAGTTCATTGACTAGCTGTCATTTTACAATTTTAGGAATATTTTTATTATAAGGCGTGCTTTCTTTTATAACGAAATGGTTTGCATAGCAAAGTATTTTAATAGTTTAACATTTTCTTCTGCCTTTTTTTTCCTTCAGATTTTAGACAGTCAGTTCAAAGTGGCTCTCTTAAGTTAATCATGTATCTGAAGTTAGTAACCTACAGAGTGGACCAGTGTGTAGGGGGGTGTATGTACGTGCACATGCATAGAGTTAAAGCATGTCTTAAGTCTGTCAGCCTAGGTATAGACTTCCGTGTAGAACTGACTGGTGTTCAGATATGCCAAGTAGTCAGAGCAGCTGTCAGTAACTTCATTCTGATATTTATGTTACGATTAGTGTCAGTATTTATAATTCAGTTGTGCTGAATACAATAAAATGGCTTTGAAGAGTTGGAATGGCAGTAAGAAAGACAGTCGTAAGTAAGATTTTAAATTGTAAGAGACTTGTACAGAAGGCAAGTGAGGAAAACCCCCAGCTTGCTCCTGTCTGCAATTTGGAGATAACAAAGTGATGGAAACAGCCACTTGAAATCACAGCATGGTTGAAATTGGAAGGGAGCTCTAGAGATCATCTAGTCCAACCAACCTTGCTCAAGCAGGGACACCCTGAGCACATTGTACTGGATCACGTCCAGGCAGGATTTGAACATCTCCAAGACAGGAAACTCTACCGCCTTTCAGGGCAATCTGTTCCAGGGCTCTGTCACCCTCACAATAAAGACGTTTTTTCTCTTGTTCAGGTGGAACTTCTGTGTTTCAGTTTTGCCTGTTGGCTCTTGTTTGGTTGCTGGGCACCACCCCAAAAATGCCTAGCCTGATTCTCCTCTGCCAAGGAGGCAGAGGAGAATCGTCTCCGTCTTCCTTTCTCCACACCTTCTCCCTTAGTCTTCAGGGTCTGGGATTCCTGAGAACTGACTGCTCTTAGCAGTAAAGACTGAAGCAAAGAAGACTGTGTCACCAGTCATCCTTACTGCATTCAGTAACAGGCTCACATTTTCCCTAGTCTTTCTTTTGTTGCTGACATATTTAAAGCCTTTCTTGCTATCCTTGAATTCTCTTGTCAGATTAAATTCCATATGGACCTTAAGTAAGAGTATATAACAATCACCTTTCTTCTGAAGTGCTCTTAGCCACAGACTAACCCTTTTTTCCTTTTTTTTTTTTTTTTTTTTTTTTTTTTGGGGGGATTGAGGCTGGTCAGAATTCAAAAATAAGATTGCTTCTATACCCTTTGGACACTTAAGTGTACATTAGTCTGTGTTGAGAGTCAGCATATTAAAACAGAAGTAACACCTTAGACTTCAGTAAAGCTTGCTGAAAATAAAAGAAAGAATGTTTAAAGAAAAATGTTCTGTGTTCTTTAATAATCTGCATGCCATTATTTTACCCTAGTTGAGGGAGTGTGTTCTATAGCAAGCTGTGTTGGAAAGGAACTGGCTCCGCACGTGAAGAAGCACGGCAGCAAATTAGTTCCAGAATCCCTTAAGAAAGACAAAGATGGAAAATCCACTTTGGATGGGGCACTGGTGGTAGCAGCAAGTGGAGTTCAAGGTAATAGAAATTTCTTAGACTATTTTTAATTGCCTATATTATTTTTCAGTGCCATGAACTCAAACCGTTCATTTTTACAGGGTTTTCAACGGTATGGCAAGGTTTAGAAAGTGCAGCCAAGTGCATTGCTAAAAGTGTTTCAACTGAGACTGTAAAAACTGTCAAATACAAGTAAGTTATGTTTTTATTAGCTTTATTTTCAACAAAATACTGTTATTGTGTGTGAATACTGTCCAACAAAGTTTGTGGAAGTGCAAGAAAGTTACCTAAATAGCTGCTTTGCTCTAGTTGTGCACTGTGCAACATGGTATTAAGTGTACCTTAGTGCTCTTTATGCAAATATGAAATGAATCAATGCTTCTGAAGCCTTTCTAGCTCTGTTTTACAGGTGTTACAGCTTCAGGCAGCATTGAAAAATATTGTCTAGATTTATGTGGTTTTGCCACAATATAATATAATTTCTATATAACTGTCATTTTGTAAAATTATTAAAATCATTATATATAATGTCATTTTGAAAACAAGCATGCTGTGTGGAAACTGTCAGCTCTGATCCTTAATTTATGTGAATTTAAATTTTAAGAAAATTGAACTGTCAACTCGGCAGATTATACTGAAGTGAGGAGGTATAAAAATAATCTTGTGTATGGAAATCTGAAGCATAAATAACAATAATAGAATATGAGAAGAAATACTAGTCACAACTTCAAAGAAACGAATGTTCCTAGCAAATGGTAGTGGGGAAAGAAGATGGTTATATCTGGCAGCATGTTACTAGGACAATGGCATGAACAAAGTTGATGACTGTGTTTAGTAAGAGGAACTAGGGAGAACCATGAAACCACTACAAAATATAAGAAATATCCTTCTCAAAGTGCAGTAGGAATAATGAAAGGTGGAAAGTAAGCAAAAGCACCTAAGTTGAATGGAGTTGATGAGTGTAACGGAAGAAATTAAGAGGGGATGTTGAAAGGGCGTGCAGACTACTAGCAGCAGGAAGCAAGATGACAAGGTAAACAGCAGATGATGGAAGTCAGTGGTTTGATATCTTGGGTTCTGTTCTGTTCTAATGCACTTCAAATAGGAAGCCAGAGACGTGAGGCAAGATAGCAAGCTGCTTGTCAAGGCTGCTTTATTGCTCACATATTTGCTTTTGATAGGGCAGCCAGAAAGCATTATATGACTATTCTTTTCACATAAATTCATATCAATGTTTTTGTTTTAGGTATAAAAATAGGAAATAATGAGACCAACGATCAACAGTTCCTAAGATGAAAAACAATAAGTAAATAAATACTGCAGTAAAATTGAATTTATAGTATTTGATAGTTGAAGATTTCTTCCGTCTTTGATTCTGTTCTATGTAAATATGTTGAAGTTCTACCTAATATCTCTTTTGCAAACTATCTTTTGCCTCGGTGACAAAAGATGATAAAGGAGCATCATCACAGTGTCTATGTAAAACAATTCAGCTGATACTTAAATGTATCCTCTTTCCTGATAGAGACACATTCATCATAAGTGTAAGATCAGAAACGGGGCAAGGGAAAATGTAGCTGAGGAAGTATTAGCTCTGCAAAAATACCTTGTTTCTAACTTAATACCAGGTTTTTACAAAGGGATGAGTAACTGCAGCATCTGCGTCTGTTCAACTTTTTCCTTTTTAAAAAAAAGAGAAAAGTAAAAAAAATAGGCAAAAGACAGGCAAAGCAAAAAATCGGCTATCAAATATTAAAGAAATTATTAGTTTCTCTGTATTGGATGAGCTTCTTTAAATGAAGTTGCCTGATATTACAGACAGTTACTGACTTATTAATCCTGAGGTGAAAATAACTAATCAGGTTGACAAATATTTATTGCTATTGTGCTGTGAGACTAATTCTTTGCAAATCAGATGTTGATGATTGAAGCTGTTACTCTGTCAGAGAACGGGGGGAAAAAAAAAAGTATTTTTCCATTCAGTTGCATTGTTGGTTCCAGCTGTTATCTGTAGTGGCTACTCTGCTGTTACTGAGAAAGTTGTGTTTTTATTATTTTTTTTTGTAAGATCTAATAGTTTTGAGATCCCTTGATATCCTGTTTTCTCTTTATCCTTATTTTGAGGGTCTCAAAGAATTTCTGGTTGAAAGAAGAGCAGGGTAAAGGTAACTCAGCTAACTGCTGGTGTTCTGTTACTGCCTGAAATATTTCCTTTTGGCCTGGTTTGGCTGATTACAGTACTCTCTGGGGAAATGCTGAGCTCCTGGAAGAGCTGGAGTTACTGCTCTTCTCACATACGTCTGTCCTCTTTCAGTGTACACTCTCTACTACTTTGGAGATAGTATCTTTCTTCGTAAATGAGTAATTTGTTTAATGAGGATACGTAGCTAACTTCCCCCCACAACCCAGTGGGGAGATGAGAGGTTATACGTATCAGTAACTTCTACCACATCCTCAAGGTCACTGCTTTGAGGCTTTTGCTCTTTAGTATGATTTTTTTCCCCTCTTATCTATTCTCCTTGGCTATTACATTGACTCCAGGCTCCTTCAGATAGGCCTGCATTGCACAACAGAATTAATTGCAGGGAGCCTGCAACAAATCTTTTTATCTGCATCTAGCATTTGAGCATAGCTGTTTCAGCACCCATGAGACCCAGGTGAATTTGCTTGGTTATAGCGGTGCACTGACATGAGACAACTTTGGGAACTTCAGCCTGCAATGTCTGTTGCAAGGGTCTGGCTGTGGAGAAACTCCTTGAAAGGATACAAGATACCTTGCACATAAAAATACTTTTTGCACTTACATATAGATGAGCTTTCTAATCCTTTCCTCATGGCTATGGGGAAGAACTGGCAAGGGTTTTGAGGAAAAAAGTATGGAAGCATGCTGATATCCCTAAAGAGAGTGAAGATTATTTTAAATCTTGTTGTCTGATAGAGTAGCAGCTCTTACTCAAATGACTCGGTAATTTTTAATTTTACTCCTTAGAAATTTACCCTGAGCACTTGAGAAATTGAACACCCAATGGTACTTCACAGCTATGCTTAAATTGTTGCTTTTGAAAGAACTCTCATGAAAGGAAAGATGCTAAACACATTTATCTACAAATCTGTTGTCTGTCTTAAGGTATGGAGAGGATGCTGGCCATGCTACAGACAATGCTATGAATTCTGCAATCAATGTTGGTGTGACAGCATTTAACATTGACAACATTGGGATCAAAGCTGTTGTGAAGAGAACAGCAAAAGAAACTGGCCATGCTGTGCTGGATGAATACAAAGTACTGGATAAGGAGAAAAAGGATAAAATATGAGAATAATGAAGTATTTCTTAAAGCCTTACATTAGCGATGAAACTTCCTGTTAAGAAGTAGCTATATTGCTAAGCTGTGATTTAACACAAAGCATACTGTACTTTTCAAGAAACTGTTACTTAATTTGACCTGAAAATGTAAAGGCCAAGGAAGTTGAGGTTTTCCTTTCTTACAAGGAAAAATGAAAGTCTGCTTAATTCATCATTCTGTATTGATGCAGAGATTTTGACTGTTTGAAGGGTATGAGTTTGCAGTTAATAAACTTGCCTCTGTAAGCACCCTTTTCAGGATATAACATGAAACAGTAGAGTAATATAGAATATAGTAGAGTAATATAGAAACATTATTATGAATATTTTTGTAATCCTTTATATTTGTAAAGAAGGTTGTGATATTGAACAAATAGGGTTGCTAATTCTGTGCTTAATTATATTTACTTTTACAAAAAAAAAAAGCTTTACTAAAACTAAACATTATTTAATATGCTCTCCTTATTTAAGTATTTTGTTTTATTCTTTCGTTTTCTAGACAATTTCTTTTCATAGACACTAAAAAGCCAGTCTTATCCAAAGTTCATACTGGAAGAAATGAAAGACAAATCTCAGGTAACTAGATAGCCATTCCCTTCAAAATTATTTTTTCATGCAGCATCTGATCAAACCAAAGATACCAAGGATTTCCTCTAAATAGAGGGTACCTGATCTCTAGAGAAATGTATTTTTCAGTTGGCACTATTAAATAATGTTCAGAGATTATTTGAAATTGAGATTTTTATATGGAGCAGTGAATTTCTGTGTAAACAAAATATTTTTCTGTCAAAATATTCTAGAGAGGCCACGAGAAATGCCTGTGCATTCTGTACTTTTCACATAGTCCACAAAGAGTCATAGTATACATCACTTCTAATAGAAGGCATAGTATATATGCTATCTAATAGAAGACATGAAGTATTTGCTTCAAGAGGTAGTTCTAACAGTCAGCACCTTTATTGTCATGAGTTCACAGTTGCACAAGGTATGTCTTTAAAGGGTATGAAGACAAGTACCTTGCTTTGGATGTGGATGGAATATAATAGACACTACTGTGTAGCTTTGTCATCCTATTGCAGTGTGAAATAACTCCCCATAGAACAACTTGATAAGAGCCCTCTTCTGCGATGCTTTTTTCACTACTGTTTATTTAATTTAAAATTTAAAGTAGGTTTTAAAGCTGCTATACATTCTAGTCTCAACTGGTCTGGCAGCAGGAGGATCGATTTATGACTCGTCTTCGTATCAAATAATGGGAGAAAATGACTTGAATGATTGTTTGAAGTGATGTTTGTATATCAGATTTTAAAAAATGCATTAACAAAAATACACTGGAAGAGTAACGTGTAGCACATTTAGTGGTAGTTTATTGTAGGTGCGTATTTTAGCCTGAGAAAAGTAAAATAAAGGGGCTAACCACTTGAAGTGTAATGTGGACTGATTTACAGAAATAAAAGCTAAATTAAAATTGATTAAACTGTGTTCAACTCTCTTATACTATGAAGCTACTGTATGGACTACTGAATTGGAAAAACTAGGACTTCTGACGTTCTAGAAGAACAATCAGTCTGGGAGTATATCTGCAATAAAACCTCATCCTCAGTCACTGCTAAAATGTTTCACAGTAAAAAGGCCTGGCAAAAGTACATTATAGCATTTTTTTTTTTTCTGTAAGCTGTTATTGCTGGTAGGTGTGACTGATGAGTAGTACAGATTTAGTATTTGCAAAAAATCATTTTTGTTATGGATTGCATTTATATTAGGAATGTATTTTATTTATATCTTCCTTCACTGTCCCCCTCTCCCCCCATTTCAGTTTTTGCTTATAGCTTATAAGCTTCTCCCCAGTTCCTATTTCCATATAAATCAGCCTTCACAACCTGAGTTAACTCAGGCTCCTTTTATACCCTCTACAAGCTGTGCTTCTTAAGACTTACAGTTTAATTATTTTTCATTCACAGCTTTTTATTTGCTTTGCATTTGGACATTGAACATCTCTCTTTATGTAGTACTTAAGGATGAGAGCTGGGCCTGTTCAGCCTGAAGAAGAGAAGCCTGAGAGGGGACCTGCTCAGTGTCTATAAATACCTCAAGGGAGGGAGGGAGTGAGGAGAACGGTGCTGGCCTCTTTTCAGTGGTGGCCACCGATAAGACTAGAGCAAATGGCCACAAACTGAAGCACCAAAAGTTCCACAGGAACTTAAGGAAAAAAAGTCTTCACAGTGAGGGTGACAGAGCACTAGAACAGGTTGCTGAGAGAAGTTGTGGAATCTTCTTCTCTGGAGATCTTCCAAACCCGCTTGGGTGCAGCCCTGTGACACGTGCTCTAGGTGGCCCTGCTGGAGCAGGGAGGTTGGACTAGATCTCTAGAGGTCCCTTCTGACCTTATGATTCTACTTGCTCAGCATTAGTGGAACTGCTCTATTGTTGTTTCCAAATTTATGTATTGCTTATTAAGGGCTTTTCTACTATAGCATTTGACTTAAGTCTTGTATGGAGTAGTTTACTTGCAGTGTCAGTTTTATGCCACTGCTTTCTGTGGCATCCCCACCAGTTTGTTGGTTAAAAAGAACACACAAAAACAAAAAAAAAAACTTGATCACAGATCTAGAATTTAGTATTGGGAAGGACTCTTCTAGATTAGTGTTTGTTTAATGCTTATTAAGATGGGGATGGGAAGGGAGGGGGGGGAAAAAAAGCTTTGGGACTTCTAGGGCTCTCTGATTCAACTTCATTCACTTGAAGAGAGTCAGTGGTCAGGGTTGTATCTAGTCGTGGCCATCTTCGAAGATGGTGGTTATACAGTTTCTCTGGGCAACCTCTGCCAGGGCTTGACCCTGATGGTATTTTTCCGTTGCATCTAATCAAAATTAGTCATGTGCATTGCTGCTCATCCTTCTACTGCACATATTTGAGAAAAGTCTGACTTTGTCCTCTCTTGATCCTCCTGTCTTGTAATGCTCTGTTTCTTGTTTGTTTTTGCAGTTCTTGTCCCACAGTGTGTACTGGTAAGTGGGGGTTTGTCACCCTAAATGAAGGATTTTTGCTTTTGTTTCATTTCTTGAGGTTCCAGTTGGAACATTTCTCCAGCCTATCCAGGTCCCTCTGAATGGCCACCTTGCACTCCAGCACAGTGACTGCTCCCTTCAATTTGTTACCATTTGCAGACTTGCTTAGAGTGCACTCCCTCCTGTCATCCAGGTTGTTAATGAAAATTTAAGTCAGACTGTCCCTACTATTGATCGCTGAGTCCTGCAGTTGTGCTGCTCATCATCACAGTTTAAATCTTCTGGCCAAGCCTGTTTTCTACCATGTTCCTGTCTCCTTACGCAGTCCATATATCCCCGGTTTGGCTATAAGGGTACTACTACAGGACACTATTTCAAAGATCCCGCTGGTGATGCTGAGTAACTATTCACTTTTAACTACATTCTTAAAGAAGAAATGGAAGATTTCAGAATTGTCATAATACTTGGAATGAAAGCTGCAGTCATTAAATGAAAAGTAATGTCATGATATGAATTTGCTTTTGGTAACTGGTTTACCTTACTTTTTAAGTAACTTCTTATCTGTTTCTTGCCTTCACAAAACATGAAGATTCCTAGTTTCTTTTTCTCAAGGCCCTTTGTGTTGCAATCATTTTTTTTTTGTCTTTTCTTATGAGTAATAAAAGTTTTAACCTAAAAATCATATTAAAAATCTTAACTGAGATGCATTTATAGGTATATGTATATCTAACCTGTTTATTTGGATTGAGAAACTGGAGGAAAACTGTGTTGTAAGCGACACTATTATTGTGGTTATTATCAAGAATCCTGCTCGTTTAAAAATTTTAACCCACTCACATAACACCTCAGTCCCCAAGGCACTTGTCCCCAGCTACAGGTCCCAAACCATCTGAAAAAGCACTTGGTCAGACCTGCCGTCCTGTGCCAGCCCGATGAATGCGCGTCCTTATATGCACTCGCTGACCTGGTTCCTGAGAACTCGCCTGGTTGGGACACCTAGTAATCCCTGCGTGGAGCCTGGGAGTGTGGCCCACTTCCGTGTGATTCCAGCAGGCTCTCGAAGCTCTTAAATATGCCCATTTTGAAAACTATTCAATAGGTTCATTAGGTTAATCTTGAAACAGTTGCTTCAGAAATTGAAAAGAAAAATACCATGGTTACTATTGTTTTTTTTACAGGCAGCATATTCAATTAGCTATGAAAGCTAACTTAAGTCCAAGACTTTAAAGATTCTAAAGTTACTATATTGACGTAGTATGTCTTTTGAATATATGTCTTCAAAATATTCAGTAAATCCTGAGGGCAAAATGAGCAGCTAAATTTGAATGAAGTTACTGTGCAAAATTTGCCCAAAATTATGTTTCTGATTAAGTGTCTCAGACAATTTTGCATTCAGTCTGCGTCTCAAGTGATAATTCACTAATTAGAATAATAGCATCAATTATAACTTGGGACTGTCAGAAATCACCTCCCATCCTAATTCTATCAAACAAATGAAATTAAAATGAGTTTTTCTCCTTCTGGTCAAGCTTCAGCTTCCCTGCTGTCCTACCCCAACACACTAGATGCTGCTGGATTGCTGATCCAGAAGGAAGCGGTCAGGGTTTTGGCTGTTTTCTTGCTGGTCCTCTGCAGAGTTTGCAAACTGAAACGGCTCCCAGAGGAGATTGGCGCGTGCCAGAACCGGCACGAGGCAAGCGGCTGATGTGTGCAGGTAAACACGAGAAGAACTTAAGAAACTAGGACCAAAATTCACAATTTTTCAGGGCCAGCGTTTTGGACGGCGATGCCATCTTAAAGTAATAGTAAAATCCTATCCCTTGTATCAGACCTGGCAGCTGTACCCGCATGGGTACTAGCTGCCTGCAAGGTCATAGCCTATGACTTACTGTTTGGGCAGCAAAAGTACACGCGAAACTAAATCCTTTGTGTTTTATCACGGTGTGCCAGTAACGAGAAACGACAACCCATCACCCTGCTGCGGTGAGGAGAGCCCCTCAAGGGAGCACTAGGTCTCCTGAAACACGGACGCAGTTTGACCGTTCCCGTCTTAAATCCCCTGTTTGAAAAATGCAACAGGAAACACTTGTTCAAATGCAGAACAACTTAATATACCAAATAAAATGCTACTATCTGCGAATCAGTATGCCTCAACCCATGGCAATGAACACTGGTTATCCGGAGCCCCTCGCTCCTGCCTCAGATTAGCTACTTGCGAACTAGTTCATGCCCAACACAGGTTACAGTTATCAAGGGTGCTAAAAAACAGGCTAGATGCCCTTTGCAGCAGGGTCCCGCTGTGCTGTGCCCGCCTTCACATGTGGGTCAAAGCCTATATTTAAAACCGTGCTACTTTCTATCCGAAAGAAGAGTAAAAAAGAAAAAGCCAGTGCACGCCTGTGTCCCACAGGTCACCCAGGCTCAGGGCGCCCGGATCTTCCTGACGGGGCCAGAGGGCCAGAGCTGTTCCTCGAGGGGCCACGGCTGTGTGGGCCTTTCCTGCGTGCAGCCAGGCCTTGGGGGATCCTCCGGAGGGAGGCAGGGAAGGAGGGAAGCGGCCCCGTGCCGCGCGCGCCCGTCCCGCGCCGCCGCCGTCGCCCTGCGCAACCGCCGCGGGCTGCGCCGTGGGGGACGCGGGCTGCGCTATGGGGGACGGCGGCGCGGGCGGCTGCGCCATGGGGGACGCAGGCGGCCACGAGCGGCTGGCGCCGGAGCTGGGCCGCGAGCGCCAGAAGCAGTGAGTGCCCCGCGGCGCCCAGCCGCCAGGGCGTGAGGAGGAGGGCGGCATTCCGGCGCCATTCCGGTGCTGCAGGGAGCGGCCGCGGCAGCCGGGGCTCCCGGGGTGGCTGTGGGGAGGCAGGAGAGCGGCCGGACACCGCGGGGCAGGACAGGGCAGGACAGGCTGGAGCAGGTTGCTCCTGTGGGGCAGCTCTGCCCCAGGAGCTGAAGGCCGTGGGTGGACGTGGGGCTGGGGCACGGTGCACCCTTGGCCTCAGGTGTAGGGAGGAGGAGAAGGGAGTCAGGGACGCTTGAGGCTGGGGACTCAGTGGCAGAGAGAGACATGACAGACACTCTGGAGCAGGGGCATGGGGCTGGGTGAAGCCCTGAGAAGGAAGAACTGGGCATGGGGCTGGGACTGGCACAAGGAGCCTGAGAAAATCAGAAATTTCTGGACAAGAAAGAGCCCTAGGCTTGGTGCCGTACAGGCAGGGAAGATGAGCCCGGGATGGGGAGCCGGCTCGGGGCTGAGAGCTGGTGCGCTGCGTGTGTGCAGGCCGTCTGCTTGGGGCAAGGAGGGCACCCACGGACAGGGAGGTGCTGAACACACTGAGCGTGTTGGAACTGCACAGCTGGGTTTCCTTCTTCCGTCTCTGCCAGTAAATATCCCCAAAACCCACGGGAAGGTGCCTCGTCCCTCCCAGTGCAGCCGGCAGAGAAGCTGGCTCTGCTGCTGCTGCTTCCCGGCACCCCTTGCTCGGGCAGCAGGCGGCTCAGCGTCCCTACGATGTGTTTGGATGCCGCACGGTGCTTACTGTCTGATTCTGCTTTTACAGTTTGCTTAGGAAATGGCACCGTTTTCACTGTATTAAA
>JAUBNY010000167.1:45398-60301 GCA_032275445.1 Crypturellus soui | reverse complement strand
AACTACATTACCTAACTGGTTACTCAGCATTATTGCCTGTGGACAGTGGATGCTGATTTGAGGAATATGTATTTGCTTTCACAGGTACATATGGGTTCTTTTAAAAGTCAACAAAATGGAATCTAAGAACAAATTACAAATACATAATACAAGTACATAGTTGTCACTTCTGAATCCTGTGAAAAAAATATGTAAAATGTAGAAGTACAGACACTGTAGGATCTGGCTGAAATGGAGGACAAAGGGCTATTCTAAACATTACATGCATTTTAAAATCAATCTAAATGAGAATTCAAGTTAAATGAATACTTTGTTATTTCTCTTAAGAATATAGTTTTTAAAGGATTTTTAAACATATAAATACAAAGCATGTACAATGAAGCATATACAACATATATGTATACATGTGTATATATATATGCTGCTTTGTATGTATATGTGAGTTTGTATATATACATGTGTATGTATACAGTATCCGTATATATACAAATGACTTTACCTATCAGAAACTCATGTGGGAATTATGTATGCAACATGCTTATAAACCTATTACATTCCAAGGAATTTGGATCCAATATTAGTGAATAAATCTACTTATTACATTTTGATGGTTTTTTAGTCCTTTACTGCTGCAACATTGTTGACCATAGTCAGAGTTATCAGGATTTATTTCCATATCTCCTACTTGCAGTCCTGTCAGAAAACAACACTAGCAGAGCATCCTCAAAACGCTGCTTCTGCATGGACTGCCAATATGGGAAAGTAGAAAGAACATATTCTCTATCTATTATTTTATATATTACCTAGCAGGAGCCATTTTGTTTAAAGAGAAAGTTTGCTGCCCTGTTTTTCATCTTCTATTAGTTTTTTTCTTCAGAGGAGATACCTGCATACTTGGCATCATTTGCAAAACTTTTTACATAATTGTCATCCTTTTAAGATGTGTGAAGAAAATGATGTGAAGAATTACTGGTGTGCTGAAAGATATATTAAAAAACAAGATTTTTGCAATTTTATGCCCGACTGTTGACAACTGTTACAGTAAATATTATTTTAACATGCTTAATACAAACAAAGCAGTTGGAATGTCCAATTGTTTTCATTGTGTTAATTAAATTCCAATGATTTTTCTCTCCCTATTATACAATAAATTCCAAATTATCTGTTGTGGACCAAACATGTTTAGGTTATTAGTCAAAAAGTAACAGGATAAACTCAACCTGATCAAGTTTACCTGGACTGTAGTATGTGAAGCCTTAATTTTTTACATCTAATACTTAAATATATCACCTCGCACTGAACAAGAAACACAAGCCCTGACTGCAGTGAGCTGGGAGCAATAGGGAGCCCTGTGCCTGCGGGGACTGGTTCCCCTCCCAGCACGGTGCTCTACCCTCTTTGTGAAGCCGTGGGCTGGTTTGCAGTGCTGTGCTGCCAGGCCACGGCACGGCAGACCCCACTCCTGCACGGATGACGACTGGCGTCATCAAAACTCAGAAGACTCCTCAACAGCCACATCTGCCCTGCCCCCAAGTAGTGCTCCAAAGCCCACGATTTCCCAAAACTGTTTGCCAGCGAAATACCTTTGGGCTGGAGAGCTGCAGCTCTGCTGTGCGCCAAGGCACTCAGGATTCCTACTTACTAGTCTCCAAAGGCCTCTCGTACCTGTGATGCCAACACAACAGTGGAGAAGCAGCAAAAGGCCCCTGGTTCTTGCACTCTGACGCAGCAGGACTGGGAGCAGGCACAAGGAGCGTGACCAAGAGCTCTGCCCAAGCAGAGAGGCAGAGCACGACGCTTCATCAGAGGAAGCTGTCACTCACAAAGTGACTACACTTGACCAGCACCAACCTCCATGACAGGCTCTGCCATCCGTGACACAGCCTTACCCTCTGGGTAAGGATTTACATGGCAGGGTTACCTTATCCATCTCCCACTTCACATACCCAGCGTCACTGAAGAAATAAAGCAAAGGTCCTGGGCTGATCGCAGAAACGCGAGCCAAACTGTTGCCTATCCTTTTATTCCAACTTCTATCCCAGTCATAACCTCATTGGTGTCTTGCCACAGAAACCAGAGTTCCTGACACAAATGTAAAAGCACTGGCACATTGCACATGCTGAGTCAACTTTTCTAAGCTATTAATATCTATCAGAAATGATGTAGGAATAGTGCAGTAAATAATACATTGAATGAACATCAGCAAGAATACATAAAACACATTTCTGATGCAAGTCATGCTCTCCAAGAAAAGAGAAAGCTAAAAAATGTTTATAATGTGTTGTTTCCTAAATGTTACTGTACGAGTTCATGGATGAATGCAGCGGGTTTTCTGAGAGAAAAAGTAAATGGGAATGTAAGAATTATTATGTCAGGGACCTTCGTCAGAGAGCAAATGCTGCTCCTCTCTGGCATGTGGGAAAATGTTCCATTAGCAGACATGCACCACTAGAAACAAAGCCACTGTGTGAACAACTCCTCTGCCCTGGGGAAATCAGGTGCTTTTAGACCTGCTGTGACATTTCAGGTGACCAGAAGAGCCCTGAGCACACTTGCTGCTTTCCTTCACACTCCATGACTGTCCTTGTGGACCTCAGTAGACACTGACCTGCGCATGGCCAGTCCACAAACCCTAAAGCTGTCAGTGTCCAGCAGCCTCCACCCAGCGCAGCCAGACCTGTGAATGTATCAGATGCCTGAACCCACAGCTGGGAGAGGGGTTGGCTTCCAGCAAGCCATTTAAGGCTTTAATCTGTTTATAACCTTGTCTCTCAGTTGCAGAAGTGTCACCCTTTATGTTGTCTGCTGTGCATGCAGTCCGGGCAGCAGGAAGCAGGGCAGCACCTGGTGGATGATGCTGGGTTATCGCAGGGGCCAGCTGCTCCATACCAAGGGAACAGCATTTCCCCAGCACACCTGAACTCCACGAGAAGGTCCTCAGCATGGGCACAAGCACTGCTGTCTGCTCTCCAGGGCAAGGCCAAGCAACACAGACATTGTACCTGCAAAAGAAATGCTTGTTTGGAAGCATCAGCCTCACAGCCACCACACATTCCTCCTTGCCCTCTGAAGGACAGACAAGTGCATATATCTGAGAGGGCCTATGCCTTTTACATGCCACTATGCCTGGCATGTCACATGCAGGGACCGTATGAGGGGCAGCCTTCCAGGCAAGGCAGAAGTTGTACTCTGGTTGACATAAACAGAGACCAGGTTTTATTCCAAACAACCTTGGGTACAAACTGTAAACACCTTCAGAAAGGCAGAATCCCAATGAATGCCCAGAGCAACAGAGCTGCTTGGATAAGGTTTGAGTTTGCAGATTTGGGATAGGGCAATTTGGTATCCTGCAACTAGCATTGCGATCAATGAAGAATATTTGCTCCTGGTCCCATGAAGTGCCCGAAGTTTTTCCTAGTTTGCCATATTTAACATAGGTAAACAGAGTGCGCTAAAACAGATGCATGAGACAGAGCTTACATGGACTAGCAGACAGGGACATGGTGGCAGGATTAGGGGCTGGGGAGGAGGAGGATAACATGGACAGGTAGGAGATGGAGAAGGGGGTTAGCCGGATTAGTGCAGGCTGCACTGACAGGGACTGAACATTGGCACAGGGTCACAGCTGAGCCCCATTCCTTAGTAGAGCACATCCTCAAAGCCATAGGAACCAGTGAAAGGCACTTGGCAGGTGCAGCTCTGACAGGACCTGAAACAACCAGCCCTCCAGGAAGATCCGAAGTGTGAGTGAGCCAGGCGCTGCAAAAAGCAAAGACTTTGCTCCAGGGCAAAGAGTGACTGGCAGAAACATGGGTATTTCTCTACCATCTCCTTCTATGACCAAATGACCCACCTAGTAGATGAAGGAAAGGCTGTGGACGTGCTCTGCTTAGACTTTAGTAAGGCTTGTGACATCATCTCCCACTGCCTTCTCCTGGAGAAGCTGACAGCTCATGGCTCAGACACATGTACTCTTCGCTGGATGAAGAACTGGCTGGATGGTCAAAACCAGGGAGTGGTAGTGAATGGAGTTAAACCCAGGTGGTGGCCAGTCATAAGCAGTGTTCCTCAGGAGTCAGTGTTGGGGCTGGTCCTCTTTAATGTCTTTATCAATGATCTGGATGAAGGGCTCGAGTGCGCCCTCAGCAAATTTGCACATGACACCAAGCTGGGCGGAAGATTCAATCTGCTTGAGGGTAGGAAGGCTCTGCAGAGGGATCTGGACAGGCTGGATCGATGGGCTGAGACCAACCGTATGAGGTTCAACCAGGCCAAGTGCCGGGTCCTGCCCTTCAGCCACAACAACCCCATGCAGTACCACAGCCTTGGGGCAGGGCGGCTGGAGCGCTGTGTGGCAGGAAAGGATCTGGCAGTGTCAGTCGACAGCCGCCTGAGCCTGAGCCTGAGCCAGCCGCGGGCCCAGGTGGCCAAGAAGGCCTACGGGCCTCCCAGCTTGTGTCAGGAACAGCGGAGCCAGCGGGAACAGGGAAGTGATGGTCGCCCTGTACTCAGCGCTGGTGAGGCCGCACCTCAAATACTGTGTTCAGTTTTGGGCCTCTTTCTACAAGAAAGACACTGAGGTGCGGGAGTGTGTCCAGAGAAGGGCAATGAAGCTGGTCAAGGAGCTGGAGCACAGACCTTACAAGGAGCGGATGAGGGAGCTGGGGTTATGTAGTCTGGAGAAGAGGAGGCTCAGGGGAGACCTTACCGCTCTCCACAACTACCTGAAAGGAGGCTGTAGTGAGGCAGGGGTCGACCCAAATAAAGGTTATAAAGGTTTGTCTTTTTTTTGGGGGGGGTTGCGACAGTGAAGGTCAAACTGATTATGCAATGTTTAGAAACATATTTTTTAAGTTATAAAAGCACTGGGTAGTTTATCTGAGGATTTAATCTAGTGAAACCACAATTTTCAAACAGTTTATTATAGCATGACAATTCAGTGTGCCACTTAACAAGTAATACTTTTTGCCTTATAAAGAATTTGAACAAATATAATTTATTTTAGATCAATAGAACTTATTTTAGAACTCTTCTGGAACAAATGCATTAAGTCCTGAAAATATTTCTAGTATCTAGTGTATTAAAAAAAAAGAAATGATAGTTTCTAAAATAGATCATTGATTGCTCTAATACTTTCTAGATACTTCTAGAGTAACTACAGCAGAAGTTTCCTTTTTAAAACAAATCATTTTTATTTACTGGTGGAGCCCTGTTCTGTTAAAATAGTCAATTTGATAATAAGAGATTTTATTAGGAAAAAGATTCTCACTGACTTTTAACGGGTGAATTAAATCTGGCACAAAAGGACTAGGTTAACAATACTTTTACTCACTTGCCAAATATTGCCAGCTTTTAATAAGCTTCCCTTTCTATTATGACAGGAATCAATATTTAAAAAAGCTCCGCAGCCTGAAGGATTGTTTGTTTTGCTTAATATTTTTCATTATACTACTGTGAAATTCAACACCAAAGACTGATGTCAGTTGTGTTCCTGCACCCGCGATAGGCAGCTAAAAGAAAATCAGTACTCTCTTATGTAATCTCTGTGAGATCCTCCAGCATGCTGCTGCTTTCCGAAAAGGTCCCAATGACTTTTCTTCAGTCACTTTTCTCCTCAGTGAATATATGTGAATATGAAGTTTATTTAACCTAAATCCAGCTTTGATACTCCTGCTTCTCCATTTCTGCTTTATGAGAAACTCAGTTATTTGTGAAAGGGCACTGATACATAAGAGCTACAGGGCATGAATTTTTAGCCTCCTTTATTGCATCTTTATTACATCTATTCATAGGTCACAAACCAGAACAGCCCAACTCCCACATCCAACCCTCCTGCATACACACATATGCACGCTTTGATCCTGTCTATATTTCATATAAGTGAAGTGTTTTTACTTAACAGAGGTCTCCAGATACCTTAATGTATATAATCCCAAATAAATGTTCTAAACACAGTATAAACACCTGACTTCAGCATACATATCCGTATATGCATTACTTTATTAATGTGAATTGTTAACTCCATTGGACCTCAGCAATTAAATATGTACCTTCAAAACTATATTCAGGGTTACAGTGAGTAAGACACCTTTGTTTAGGGCTTCCCCAACATGGCCTTTAAACTAAATTATCGGAAGTCCAGTGACTTCAATGTCTGCTAGGTGTTCAGTAAATTGTACTTGTAAGAATGGATGTCCTTTTGATCTGGGAAAAGTACACTCATAAAGTACACAAACTGCATACCCATTCTCAGCTTTCATTCATATCCAAAAGGTCTACTGCTTCTGCAGCTCTTGAAATGATTAAGAATTTTGCTGCTGTTAGCAACACACAGAGTCAGGATGATATTTACTTTAATACAAATGTGTAAAGCAAAGAGGAACAGCTAAACACAGCTTTTCAGTTCCGCCAACTTGGCTATGCTTTAGTGAGGCTGAGTTCATTCATGAGAGCTGTTCTCATAATTCTGAGCACCAGCTGTAATCTTTCCTGCGTAATTACATTTTTATTTCATTCTCTAGCCCTTTTCTTAATACTATTAGGCATCATTGCATTTTGCCTTATTTCTAAACAAAATAATATTCCATGATTCTTGGAGTTTCATTAAAGTAAAAGATTTGAGTGAGTGCTTAAGTTTAATTGATTTCTATGGGGCTTAAATATGCACTTCAATTAGTACATATGCAAATGCTTTGCTGGAAATTAATCCCAGTTTGCTTGATAAAATTGCATTATCTATCCTGTATTACTTGGTATAGGTCTCTCAAGCTGAGCTGCCTTTTCAGATGTCCTTTTCTTTTCACCCCTCTAATATTTGCATCCTGTTTGTCTTTTAATGATTTTAATCTGAATCTAAATTTACTTCTAGGAAAAAAATGACGGTACACATTCCCTACCTAAGAAGTCTTTCCATCAGTAAATAAATTCAAAACAGCAACATGCATTTCTGTATTTACTGACAGAAATGCTCCAAGTCTTCAGAAAAACGAATTGGATTTTTTATTATTACTGTGAGCAGCAATACTTATTTTCAATCAGATGACTTTTTTGCTGCTATAAGCAAAGGAAAACATGAAACTTAGAAATGATCTCCTCCTCTCTCTTTTAAAATAATCTTGGAAAGGAAACAGCCAGAAAAGTTCTTTAGAGAATAGTTCATGGCAATCTGTAACACCATCTGCACAGAAACCTCTTCGATCCTTGCAGCTTCACGATCACTGACAGTAATAACAACCATTTGGGGGAGAGAAGGGGGTTGGAGAGAACTTTCTTCTTTCACTTCATGCTTACCTTTTAGCCTGTCATCACTGTTCTTGATTTTAACGTGTAGTGACCTATGTGTGCATAAAGGCGAGAGACCCTTTGAGACGGATATCAAGGATATGTAGGAATCCTGCACTGATGTATCCCACCTGGAAGGCAGAAACGGGAGAGAAAATTCGACAGCTCAGGCACAGCAGGAGGATGGACAAGCTGAAGGACTAACACTCTGGGGGCTCTAGGGCAGTAACTAAGCTGAGTAGGTGTCTGTCATTCATTAAAACAGATCCTGTTACCAGTCCTTTGACTGAGAATTTTGTTAGCGGAAGGGTAAAGGGTTTGCCTTCTGCTGTTTGTGGCAAGACATACCTGTGATGTTCCCTCTGTTACAGACAAGCATCTCCATAGGGTTCTCCAAGCACTTCACTGTAGAGGTGAAGATAAAGGTGCAGGTATAACCTTTTTTTCCCATTATCACAAAATAAAAATTTCTGCAGTCTAGGGGGTCTGATGGATGAGTGTTTGTCACCAGCTGGTAGTATAGTAGAACTATTGGCTTTGCAAAGGACTTAATACTTTATATGTAACCTCATAACTGCAAGATTAACATCAGCTTAGTTACCGCCTATACTGGCACTACGAAAATACGGGGGATCTTGCAATACGTTGCCCATTAGATTCTCCGCTAGTTTATAAAGATTATTAGTATTAGGTGCCATTTATTACAGTCATATATAAAGGGCCTCGCTGTCCTTTGCCTTTGGTGCACTGTACTGAATCATAGAATGAATGACAAACTTTTCTTCAACAGGTTTCAGATAGAAAGAATACCGTTGTGAGTACTGCACGGATCACACATGGTAAACATTTCCAAACAAACATGTGAGAATCGTTAGAGAACATGTGAGATGAACATGTGAGAATAAAATATCGCATTGGTTACACCTCTCAAAGGGCAGGTGTGTTACATGCAGAATGGGTTTAACCCTGGGTCTCTGAGCATGAGTTTTATGAGTGCTGGGGATAGGCTAAGTTCCTTTTAGGGATGCTCTCGTGTTTTTTGCTTTTTTCAAACACAAGACAGTTTAATTTCCTACAGGTTAGTTCATTTTAGAACAAAAAGATGAGAAATAAAAAACTCAAAAAATGAACTGATAGAGAAGCTTATACAATATAAGGGGATCTATACAAACACTAACCAGGTAACCTCTCTTGTTTAATTTTGCAATCTGTCTGAAGTATATACACATGGATATACGTATATAAATTTATCTTCTCCTGTTTGTCTGTGATTAGCATTTATTCTCTCCAAAATATTCATCTTTTACATTGCTTGCAGGCAACACCTTCTCTTTCTTCTTTACAGTTATATAACCTTCTCCTCCTCAGTTTGTAACACAGCAGCCTGTTTCTCAGTTTTTTCCTTTCAGCTCCCACATGACAATCATTGCTTTCTGTGCTAGATAGACATACAGCCCCTTATTTCTTAGAATGTACCCTTGTTTAGCTTTGGTTAACTTCAGGAATATACCTGCTCAGTTTTTGTTCTGCTAGGCTCAAATCACAGGAAAATATGCTGGGAGTCCCTATATAACTAGGAGAAAGGAGAAAATAATAAAAAGTATATAGAAGTATATAGTCTTATGTTAAAAAAAATCAGCAGCTAAATTATTTATTTAGGGTATTATCATCCCAGTTTGCTCTACTTACAGTTTGGAAGAGCCACCTTATTGTTACAAGTTGGCACACGATGAACAGCATATGGGCAGTAATTAGTGCACTTTAAAACCTATACTCACAACAATTTTATCTTGCACTTAAATGTGACTGTAGATCTATATGAGAACAGATATTCCCACTGATAATAGTGAAGTCTTATTTTGTACATGGATATTGTCATAAGACACAGTTAGAACCCTATAATATGTAACATAATTTTTAAGGTCTATGTGTCACTGTGTTTCCCCCTTCTTCTTCACTCAGCCTTGTTCTTGTTTCACCCTTTCTCATCCAGAAGCTTTGTCTCCCCTCTACTTTGAGAATGAAAGAGTATGAACAACACAAACCCTGCGGGGAGTTTGGGAAAATCTCTATTACAGCACATTGTCCCCTGCAGTTTTTATGTCTTCTTAGAGCCACAGAAACGATACTGAATCTAGGACAATTCCTCTGGCTCTGCACTTTATAGGAATAGGCAATGGGGAAGCAAAGGACTCACTAGGGATGTCCAGCAACAATGAAACCATACCTGGTTAATGAGAAAGAAGCATTTTCATCCCAGGTATTCAAGGATATGCATTACTATGGATTACAGTCTTTGTTCAGACAGCCCCCCTCCAAAATACAAGTACCAACTTCTGTCAGTATTATTTTATCTCAGAACGTCTGTCCAAAGCACATCTTTTGCTATTTTGAGGTACATTTTTCAAAATTATTTATACATTAGAAAGGTAATTATTATTATCATTTTTTTTTTCTAAATGACTTTTGCACTTCCATTTCTTTCCTTTTGTCAGTGGAAAAGAGAGAAAACATAAAAGTAAAGCTCGTGGACATCTCTCAGGTTGAAATACCCACTGCTTGCTAGACTATTTCTGTATCCAGCATCATCAAGAAATAGACAAAAGGTGGAATTCCTGGAAACTAGAATTTAGGAATTATATCTCTGAGTACCTTATCTAGTAGGTAATGTTCCTGCATCGTATCCATGATATCCATCTGGTTTACAATTTCTGTAAACATAACGTAATCTCAACAACTCAGAGAACAATTCTAGGTTATTTTATAATCCCAGGTTGATTTTGGAATATGCAGTAACATAAGCAGACAATTCTCCTGTTAAGATTGGGGGGTTTATATTCTAGCTGTTAAGTCCCAGGTAACTTTTGGAACCAACACACAGGCTTTGCATCAGTAGATGTGCCTGGTGGAGTCTGCATTTGCCAAAGCACAATTGTTTTGTGAACTGGTTTAGCTTTGTTTACTAAAGATAGGAGACTCAGAAAATCCAGGAAACCTAACTCAAAATTAGTCCCCTTGTAGTGTGGAGTAAGTACTCGCGACCTCAGCACTTAAATTCTGTGGCCTGAATTTTTCATGTTTTTGCCAGTGACAGGCGTCAAGAGCATCCATTCTCCCCAGGAGGCACAAGAGAGTCGCTGGGGGATCAGGGCCAGCCGCTCCCCTGGGGGATCAGGCCAGGTATCAGCTGCATCCTAACCCCTGCTGCACCCACGGACCAGCTGGAGTCTAGCTGGGCAAGAGAAGGGAGAGCTCAGGTGTGTTAAATGCCCTAAAACTTTATGAAACCAGGCAGCTGGGTAGAAGAAGAAAGGATGACGTTTGTGCTGAGGAAAAGGTTAATAAACTCATTCTTCATTGGATAGCAAGGAATTAACACAGACACTTAGTGCTACAGCCTGGACGCTGCTCATTCTGCTGCTCTGAGAACAAATTGTTTCAGCATCTCCCTCAAGTGCAAGGGAGCTTTCTGCATCTGGTGATGAATTATGTTTAATCACTTTTAAATTATTGGTGAATTTCACTTAGCTAATTGATTGCCATAGCATTTCATGAATTTATCATTTTCTCAATCAAAGTTTCTGAATTTATCAATCAAATTCCATTTTACCTTTTGTCAGTTTGAGAGAGTACTTTACTCAGAAAAAAAAAATCTAGTTTCTTTACTGAGTGCTAATTTAAATGAAACCTCTATTTTGTTTTTTGAGACATATTTTTCCTGCATCTTTTGTTTTTAAAAACATATTTAAAAAAATAGTAGTTCAGCTACGAGCATGGAAAATAGGTAAGAGAGTTGTAGTTCCTTAGCAGGTGCCATCCACTGATTTCTGTTGTGCAGAAACTTATATAACCCTCAAATCTATGATGCAGAAACTGGAAGTAGTACTTGATGCAATGTATATAAGATGCTTTAAGAAATCTAGTATATATATATAAACACTTATAATAAATAAAATAAATAAATAAAATAGTGTTTTTCAGAATGATCAGTTGAAAACATTTACATTGCTTCAGTTTTCGGTAAAAAGGCTTTAGAACATTGCCAGGCAGCAGCGGAAAGCTATGCTGACTTCAAGAATGAAGTTAGAACCGAGGAAATATTCACATACTAGGCTAAAACAATCATAGTTAAACCATCTGAAATTAATATACACATACTGAGGCTGCATTTTTTTTCCTGCTATGTGCAAGAAAAAATAATTATATTAAATTCTATGCCACCTTAACGTGATTGAGGCTCGTGTTTTTTGCATGGTTCAGTACTTTTAAAGTGGGCCAAGTAATTAGCTCTTACATAATAAACCATCTGCATGGATATAATTAAACATTATCTCAGTTGTATTTGATATTAAACCAGAAAAAAATGTGGTTAAGTAGCATTTATCAAGCAAAAGAAACTAAAATCTGCTGATATTCCATCTATAACACCCTGGTTAGTTGCTAAGCTTTTGAAGGGGTCTTGAATAGATTTTGAATGTGGTGCTGCATAGCTCATGTTGACATGGTAACGTGCATAGTAAGGAAAAAATCAGCTTCTTTCTAGCTCCCTCCCTCCTCTGTGTCCCCTCACTTTCGCAGGTAAATGCATCCTACGAGACTGATTGTAACTCATAATTATTTGGCACAATCAAAACTGTAGTCTAGTCTTTTATTTTGTAGACGGTGGCATGGTAGCAGGTCTATGGAATGAATCCCTAACAGCATTTCATAATGAGCATGTTAAATTTAGTGCCGTTCTGAGAGATATTATGTATGTTGGCTTGGTTAATGAGATGCTTGCTTGCGAGGGCTAATCTGGCAGTATTCTGCCAGCAGAAGCAGGCAGGAAAGAAGAAAATTGCTCAATATGGCTACACTAGCAAACACGTAAGCTGGTCAGAGTCAGTGCTCAGATAATACTCCTGCTAAGCAGATAAGACCAGCAGGGCTAAAGCTTGAGAACACAGACTGGAGGAAGGGCAGCAGAGAGCGAAAGGATCCTGTAAGATGGAGGCAGTAACAAGCTTTCAAGAACAGAACTGAGAAATAGTAAATACTTGTGGGATATTTGGTTATGACTGAGGCTTCATAGATAGTAAGGCTCCAAATAAAATAAATGCACCTTTAATTGTTTAAAAATAATAATCCCAAAAGGCTTTGTTCCTCTGCAAAGTACTTTGCTTTTAGTAAGTGTGCCACGTATTTGTATAACGCTTAATTATCTTTTCCTCCAGTGAGAGAGCACCACAGATTGGAGTGAGTGGTGGGATGTGTCTGGCCCCTTGTGCCGAGAGGAGGGAGAGGGGGGACTGTGGAGCTAGGATATCATCTCAGGAACATGAGAGCCACGGAGCGGGAGAGCAGGCAGGGTGCTGCTCTCCACGACCGCAGGAGCTGAGGCAGCGCTGAAGGGGAGTGCGGGACAGCATCCAGGTGCAGCCTTTGTTTCCCTGTGTGGCACTTAGGACAGGCTGGTGCATTGCATACAGAAACCCAGACGTACTCATTCAAATTTGTTGGGTAAATAATGAATGATAAATGGAGGGTTTCAGTTCTGCGGCTGATGGAGGGATCGAACGACTCGGTTACTGAAAAAAAAAAATAATAAGGCTGAAGCTTTCCCTGCAACCATGACACTGGTCACTCTTCAACTCCCAAAATAAGTTAGCACTTAGGAAAGTGAGATGTTATCATCACACTAGAGAGCAGTGTTACTGGAGTGAGAAATGAGTGTTCTAAGCTTTTCACCTTGCTTTAAAAGGGAGCTTTGCTTTACAGTGGAAATACTGACATCACTGTGGAATAGCTCTGACAAAGGAATTCTAATCAAGCAATTAGAAATATATAAGAAACAACCTGACACACGAAATTACAGAAAATACTTTACAGTTTTCTGATAATTATGTAATAAGACTGAACAGCTGTGGAAGCTGGCTTCCATGAAAGCTTCAGTGTCCGTGCTAGCTCCACATCTCCACTTAACCTTTGAATACTTTCACAACGGCTTCCCAGGGCAGCAAAAATCTCAGATGCATTTTTAAACTCAGAATTTGGTTTTCTATTATTCAGATAATTCCAGATATAATGACCTTGACAAAATTACACTGAGGAAACAAAAATTAGTTGTTTGAAGGTTTTTCCCTACAGGTCTAGTAGACTGGCCAAAAGAGAAGAGAATTTAACGTCAATGCTTATTGCAATACCATCACTTAATTGTTAAGCCTAACAAAAGCTGTTTATCCACATAGACTTGCTTTACTGAAGCTTCACAAACTTACACCATGCAAGATTTAAGGTTCTTTATTTTAAAGCCAAAAAGAAATGTAATATTGTAAGGTCTATGCAAAACAGCCCTTCATAATTTTTCAAGGGTTTTGTTATTCTTCAACTAATGCAAAATTAATTAGTTCTTCAAACCAGAGGACCCTGAATTTGATTTTCATGCCAAATTATGCTTCTCTTTGTTACCATCTAAGAGTATGTGGATTAAGTTGCTTAATACTATTTTCCTTCCTATCAACAATGTTTGAATGTAATCTTAACATCTGTGTTGTTTCTGTTTTTTTTTTTCAGGATAATAATGGAAACGGCCTCTTCTTTCTTTTTCTTTTTTTCCATCAAAATTCATGTTTTAATCTATATATGAGTGCATTTCATGTTGATTACACCTAAACTTTCCAAATGTAACCATATGCACAAGCAGATAGACAGCCAGCTCGTGATGCAAGGCTGACAGCTACCCTGATCTCTTCAAGGGCTCATTAGTTTCCCACATGAACACTTTACTTTATAAAGATGACCATATTTCTTATCAAAGGATTGACCTGAAATCTTCAAATTTTTAAGAATTTCAGAAAACATTTATCTTCCTCAGACCAGAAATTTTATGAGGAATAATGCTATATAGCATCTCCTAAAGATATTTAGTTTTCAATCAGTCCAGATCATCATCAGTTAGAAGTTTTAAAAGAACTGGCTTAAGAGTTTCAAGGTCATTAATGCACCTTGGGGCAATTCTATCTTGGTAAAGTAGAAGATTGTATCTACCTGGACCTGCATCTACCTGGAAGTGCAGGCTATTTGGTAGATTTCTGTTTTGTAGTTAGGCATCGTAAGTTTTCAGCCTGTTTTAGGCTTTCAAGTTCTTTCTTTGGAGGAAGGGGAGGAGATTGTTGGTTATGATTACTTGCCTTCTTCATTTGCGAGCTCATTAGTTATACAGGATATCTCAGAGAGATTGTCTCTATACTATTTAGATTATCTGTGTAGTACTGAGAGTATACTCAGAATATACTGAGACAATCAGTGACCACTGTGAGAATATTTTATACTTTGATCTGATTTTATTTTGAACCATCTTGCCACAAGAGTCAGAACGACTCTTACAGTACTATTGCTGATGAAAATACTCCAGTCTATAAGAAATGAAACTATTGCTTCTTAGATATCTAACTTCATTCAGTACCTGAGAGGAGGATATAAACAGGATGGGGCCAAACTCTTCTCCGTGGTGGCTAGTGACAGGACAAGGGGTAACAGGTACAAGTGGAAACACAGGCAGTTCCATCAGGAAGAACTTCTTTCCTGTGAGGGTGACAGAGCCCTGGCACAGGCTGCCCAGAGAGGCTGTGGAGTCTCCTTCT
>JAUBNY010000167.1:0-38450 GCA_032275445.1 Crypturellus soui | reverse complement strand
CGCCTCAGCGCGGCCAAGGGAGCGGGAGGAGGCGGCGGCTCCGCGGCCGCCCCGATGCCGGCGCCCGCCGCCTCCCCCGCGGCAGCGGCGGCGCTGCCAGGTGCGGGCGCGGGGCTGTGCGGAGCCCTACGCGGCCCCGCCGCGTTGCGGACCGTTCCCCCCTCCGCCCAGCGCAGGGATCCCTCGTTTGAAGGCGCTCCCTGCGTGCCCCCCCCCTCCTTTTTTTCCTCCATTCCCCCCATGACTTAGTCTGTGCGCTGCGTAGGGAATGGTCCTCAGCGGGGACGCGGTGGCATCGCGGCAGGTATTTTACCTCAGCGCGGGTGGGCGGTTTATGTAACGGCGCTCCCACACCTGCATCCTAAATATGCCCTTAGCAGATGTATAGGGTGCGAGTTACCGGGCACGGTGGCTTTCCAGGGGTGTGTCCGGTCCTTTTTATTTATATATTTTTTGCACGCACGTCCACATGGAGAAACATCTGATCAGATCAAATTATTTAGGATTTCTTTGTCTGACCTTGTGCTTGGAGCTCGCTGCTCCCTGTAAAAGACAGGGCTCTGTTCCTGCTTTAAAGAGCTTCGTTGGGAATTACGGCCATTATCGATCAACGCGTGAGTGAGTGGAAGAAAGGGCAGTGACTCCCACTGCTTCCCTCCCCGGCCCCATAACCCAAAATTATCTGAGCTGAAAGACTATAGAAAGTCGGTCTTTGTACACGCTTCCATTAATTTTTCCTGTGTTTGAGATGGTTTGAGCAAATGAAACAGCACATCTAGGAAAAATCCTTTTTTTTCCCGTGTCGGGCGTTGCTGCTGAGGTGTAGTCTTTGAATTGTGAGTTCTTCTGGCTTGGTTTAAACCTGAATAAATGGTTCTTACTGGATTAAAGGAAAAAATGAAGGCAAACACAAATAAAAATTTTATGCAGAAATAGTGGTGCTATAGTATTTATCCTAGGCATGACCATTAAATAATATTTTCCATTTAATCTATAGAGAAATGTCACTGAAATGCCAGAGCAAATCTCCCTGTTTTTCTAACCAGTGGTATGTGCGAGTGCTGTGATGGAGAAAGGTGTAGATTAGGATCTACTTTTTCCTATAAATAAGGCAGTAAATATTAATCAGGTAGCTTTAAAGCCAGGTATTTACAAGTATATATCTTACACATATACATAAGCACATGATCCCATAGTCCTGTGTAAGAGAATAAGCTGTGAGCGGTAACCAGACCAGGGTGAGTAACTCCCACCCAGGCCCTGCTCTTGCGGCGCTTAGCGCTAGGTGCTCGTTTCAGCTACGCACGTGAACAGCTCCAAGAAGTTGAGTGCATCCCCTACAGCTCTGCAGCATCAGGGTCCAACTCTATAGCTGTCATTTTAATAGACTTGTATAAGCTAAGGAGTATCCATAAGCCTTTTTTTTTTTCTTTATTTTTTCCTTTCTTCCCTCCTATTGCTCTATAGCTGGTCTGGATTTTGTTTTAATGGTCACCTAATTACTAGTGGTTGAAAAAAAGCTTGTGCTTGCTTTTTTTTTTTTTTTTTTTTTTTCCTTCTTCCTCTTCCTTTTCATTGGAAATCAATGAAAAAGACCACTTCTAAGTTAGGTCTGTGTATCTGTACTATAAATAAACTTACTGTGCTTTTCTATTCTGCAGATAACTGCAAATGTGGGTGGCCCTTAAGCTAGAAGATATGTGTTTTCAGCCTAATCTTTTTTTTAAAATCATTTTTGTTCATTTTACATATGATTAACATCCCACTTGTAGTAATTATTGTTGTGTTGGTCATAAAAAAGAAAGCAAGTATATTTCCAAAAACATGAGCTTTATTGAGCACTCGCAGTCATTTTGGTCAGAACTGCTCATACTGAAGTGCCTTTACTGCTGTCAAAGATGGAAGACATAAATTGCTAATTTGCCTGCTGACATTGAATTTATCACTCCTTCAGTGATAGTTTTCCTGTGGTGAAAGACTCTGTCAGCATTGATCAACCTGAATATTAGACTTGGGATATTAATAATACATTTGGTAATTTTATAAAGTAGTAAAGCAGCTTGCTCAGTGAATAGAACTAGTTTCATGATTCCCTCTAATCTTTTTTCCATTTTTGCCTTTCTTATTTATTTCATGACATTTGACCACCTCTGTTGGTCTAGAGTATGTGAAGTTTTTGCAAAAGGAAAGCTGAAATAAATTATTTCAAAGGTTAGGCTGTTGGGAAACCAATGACTGGAGGAAGCAAGGGCTTCTTACCAGTGAGATTGATCCCCATAAGTCAGCTTACCGGTAGTGACAGTCCTGACTTTCTTCACCAACCTGGAATATCTTTCTTGCAAAAGTTCTTAATTGTTTAGAGGTTGGCAACAAGTATTGCCTTTTGAGATGGCAGCTTCCAAGGGAGTGGTAGGAACAGTTGAGTTATGTCACTTCTCGCAGGATTAAAATATCACATAATGTAAGATGAGGAAAAGGCAGCTAACTTTTTTGCTCTTTTTTCCAGTAGTTCAGCTTTGCTATCTAGGGTGTTACTGAATTTGAACAAACACTTATTTTTCTGTTTGCGTATTGCTAAGCAGTTGGCTTCATGAGTGTCTGTGTCTATGGTGTATGAAACCCCAACTTCTTATAATCCAGACTTCACAGCCTGACAAGAGAGCTATAAAATGAACATGCAAATGTAGCATGTCTTTTTTCAAGCCTTTTTCTGAACTCAGAAAGAGGTTTTCTGTGTGTGCTCTGTATATAATACGAAGTCTCAAAAGGAGCTCTCAAATTGTGTAAGTTCTTAAACTTGTTCTCTTCTCTTGCTCATCCCTTAGATTGAACTTCAAGATGTCCTTTGGGAGAGATATGGAGCTGGAGCACTTTGATGAGCGTGACAAGGCGCAGCGCTATGGCAGAGGGTCCCGGGTGAACGGTTTGCCCAGCCCTACCCACAGTGCCCACTGCAGCTTCTACCGAACCCGTACTCTACAGACCCTCAGTTCTGAGAAAAAAGCCAAGAAAGTCCGTTTCTATCGTAATGGAGACCGGTATTTCAAAGGAATTGTATATGCCATCTCCCCTGACCGGTTTAGATCCTTTGAGGCTCTGCTGGCTGATCTGACCCGAACTCTGTCTGACAATGTGAATCTGCCCCAGGGGGTGAGAACGATCTACACAATTGATGGCACCAAGAAGATCTCTTCCTTGGACCAGCTAGTAGAAGGTCAGTAAAAAGATTTGGAGTATAAAGTTCTATTTGAATCAATGTTTGCTTTTTTTTATTTTTATTATTATTTTTTTTTTAGGTTTTCCACAAATGAGTAGTAGCGTTGTTTGTATTGATAGAGGAAAAGAACTTCCAATGGTATAACTTGAATTACAAATATCTTAAATCGTGCTATGAAATATTCTTGCCCTACCTTACTTGTTTATTTTTGAAAGTGTCTGTTCCCTGTTAATCTAGTGATAGTAGTCCTAGATCTTGAACACCTCACCTGCTGCTTATTCTGAAATTGTGTGCTTAAAACACCAGTGAGGATCTAGTCAGTTACACTTGGCAAGGTCCGTGATGCCCATTTTTATAGGTCTTATAAGCAGATATCGTCACCTACATGAAAGTCAGTTCTGATTCCTCTCTTTTTCAAGCAAAGAGCTCAGACTCTTCCATACCAGTAATTATGCCTTAAGTGAAGTTCTCCTCACTCATCATGCATTGGAGTAAAAGTAGTCATCCTGTTAAAGCAATGTTGTACCTTTTAGCTGTGCTGAGGTAGATGGTTTGAATAGATTGAACCTTTTTCTCTCCTGTAGTGTTTTTTCCTTTTCCTCTTTTCTGGTCTGGTGACATTCTGGCCTTACTTTTAAATGAGGCTTCTATACCTGCAGTAAAAGTACTATCAATTACTCCAGCATAAAGTGCTGTTGGCTTGTAGATGGCTTCACATTCCATGTGCTGGTGACATTCACAGCATGTAAAACCTGAAAGTATTAATGAGTGTGTGCTGTAACTGAAGTCATTCCTGTCTGTGAAGTAGAAGGGTCCTGTAGAAATGAAGTCTACCTGAGTAATTTTGTTTATGGTGTCCCTGCCCTTGTACCCCAGCTCCAGTATGCCTTGGGCAACCCTGTAATGGTTAATTTGTTAATTCTTATATGAGTAAGATAGTGTTGTCTATCTATGCCTAAAGTCATGGGAGAGCCTAAAAGATTTGTAACAGTGATTATAATTTCTTTGTGATTTTCATTTTTAACACCAGGTGAAAGAATTTTCAGTATCCGTATATTATCAGAAAGGATCAGAAGTAGGGTAAGTTGGGGAAAGATGTTAATACTGAATAAGGCTCTTAAAAGAGCAGCCTATCTTGGTATAGCAGGTGTTCACACTCCGTGAAGTTGCTTGCTGTAGGTACCACAGTAGAGAAGAGTTTTTTAAGAAGTTTTGCAAGTTTTGAAGAGGGATGATCCTCCCCATGTTAAAAAGCAGAATAGAAAACAAGATGAAGGTGCTCAAACAGAACTGGAGGTTGGGATTGCCCATGTAAGTAAGAGTTTTCAGTGTCAGGACTGCAGTTTTAGTAAAACAAAGGAAACAGATATTAACATCAATGTCTTGAATTCCGTGGCTGTCTTGGAACTGTATTTTTTAGGGCAGTATTTAACTGGCAGAGAAAATCAATTTCTGTAAGGATAGACCAATATTAATCAACATGTGTTTTAAAAAGAGTATTTATATACTTTCCTCTCATTAGCTGTATAAATAATTGTGTTTATTTGATTGGTATGCTCACCAAGAAGCATGTGTCATTGATAGTAATGTTGATTTGTACAGTCTTTTGCTGCCAGCCAAAACTAGTGTTGAAGAAGAAAAGGAGAAAAATAATAAATGCAGTGGATGAAATAAATTCTGTTACCTTATAAGCCTGGTTTATTTTGGCCTCCTGGAGAATAATATTATTGTGTTTATGAATCAGTCGTAAGATAGTGCTAAGGCATAAGCTTATTTTTAAAAAACAAGTCTTTTGAGATATCTTTAATTTTTATGAGATTTTCCTCCTTATCTTTCTAATAAACTTACCTCTTATCCTTTGGATACTTCAAGATGGTAGTGATGGTTTGTATAAACCCTTTGTACTCCTTTCTGTACAAATTTAGTAGAGCTTAGCTAGTCTGGTACAGCATTAATTAGCTTGCAGCTCTGCTTTTATGTTTAAATAGCTGGAAAATCACAATTTTTGCTTTTCACCAAATGACATTTTACATCTTCTCTCCAACTACTGGAATATGAAGCATTGCTTTGTTCATGAGATTATTCCTTTGCTATATGAACTCATGCAGCAGCCATGTATGAATTTCATAAGACTGTAATGATTTTGGATAATAGTGTTTTTTCAGAGCCACTGAGTTAGTGATTCTGTTGACATGTAAATGTGGTAAGTTCTGTATTTGATGATGCTTATTTGCTCTTGTGTGTGTGACAAAGTTACTCTTTCCTTTCCTTACTGATGTAATAAAGACAGAGAAGCAACTAGTTCTTGGGGAAGCTGTAGATACTGCCTTTCATCTAAGAGCTAAATATACAGACCTGCATGAAAGTAGTAGCAGCAGAACAAAAGTTGTAAAGGAGCTGTTTTTATGAAAAATATTTAGTTCTGCTTTGCATTCTGCTTTGCAGAGCTGGCATGTGTGTATGCTTGTGCTGCTGGTTATTTTGAGGTTCCTGAGCCCATCTTCCTTTTATTTGAAACTAATGGCTTCCCTCTATGTTTTTAATGACTTGGGCCATGTGGTACTTCTTCGGCTGTGAGCTGTTATATGAAGTTTGATGCACTTGGTAACTTCCTTTCTCCTTTTACATTCTCTCTTTAGCTAAGGTAAGGGATTCAGATTACCTTCTTTGTCAAACCTGACGTTGAGGACCCTTTTGTCATTAGAGAATGGCTTCCAAATGTGAAATGCCTTTGTCCCTTGGTGAAACATGTAATCAAAGCTTCTGGGAACAATGAAAAAAGGAAGCTGCTCTCAAACCTAAATTCTTTAGTTGTAAGAAGGTCTCAGAAAAGGACTAACTCTGTTTGCTTTTGTAAGGATTAGTGTAACATCTTTAAACCAAAGACAAAGGTGGACTGATGGTTCTTGTTACAGTCCTAAATGTTCTTGGGATAAGAACAATAATAAACTGGAGTGTATGGGATAACTCTAAAATAAAGGGTATTATTTACAGTTGTTATTCTTAGCGTCCTGCTTCATGAAACAGTGACCACAGAATCAATCCATAGCATCCCTTTCTTGTTAATTTTTATTATAATATTACCTCAGACTTGGTTATGAACCAGAATCGATTGCTTTAGATTTCCACAATACTTACCACAAAGCGTGAAGCCTTCTGAAAGCATGAAAACTTGAAGTCAAAGACAAACCAAAAAACCCCAGACCGCAAGACAGGCAAGGGAGTACTAGGAAACAGCACTGTCACATGTCAGTACTGGGTGCACTGCCAAACTATTAAAAAGGTTTGCATGCGGGCACACGAATTGTGTAGGCTTAGTGTTAAAAATAGTTCTAAGGAATGATCCGAAAAAGAAAAATGAATGTCTCTGAGGGATTATCTCAAAGCTCTAATCCCAACTGAAGAAGATGTCTGCAAGAGTATAAATATACAAGTTTGAAAAACTGGTAATGACTATAGCTGTCACTAACTGGCACAGGAATCCTGCCCCGAAGGAGGTGATGGACCCCACGAGCCTAGACTGAAAAGTCTCCAAGTGCAGGCAGTGCAGTTTGCATTTGACGCAGTGGGAAAGCTGCCTGCCAGCAGAGCAGCATCTCCTGGCTAAAGTGGTGGGTTGTGACAGAGTTCCCAACATTTGTGTGTAGCTTTTGCTACCCCCAACATCACTTCATTCCTCCTACTGCTGCTTTCCCCACTCCTTCCTGTTCTTGCTGCTGCCACTTCTGCTGCAGCTGTGGTGGTGGTGAGCCCAAGTCACCCGCCCTGGGAAGTGGTTGACCTGGTCTCTGATGTGCTCTGTAGCTGAAGCTCTTCTGAGTCTTGCTGACCTCAGCGGTTAGAAACTGATGGGCTGGAAAGATACATAAACACAAGTATTGCACTATTAAAATAATAGTAAAGTATCTGCTTAAATGTTAGTAGAGCTGGATCTATGTGGACATCTGTTCGTGGGACTGAATTTACCCTGGCTATTTGGCATGGACTTTATCCAGGTCTGTCAAAGTTAGTGAAGCTTGGACTTGATCCTGTGACAGAAATGTCTGAAATTCTTAAAATGTTTAATAAATAAACAGCTGAATAATCCCGTTACACAACTGTTAGGGATTGTTAGACTTTCTGGCACTGTTTGATTATCTGATGAATTTGAAAAGATTCGCCCATTAGCCAGATGATATGCAGTGTGTCTTCCTAAACAATTTTCTGGAAGGTCCCATGATTTCTTTCTTTCCTTTCCTGGTATTTTCCAGTGATATTCGTACACAAGAGCAAGGTATATCTTGCCTGCATATCTTCCTCACCAAGAGGAAGGCTTTAGGCTTGTACCACGGTACATTTTCATTTTCTTGATTGTGCTTGAAAGAGGGGAGAATTTTTGTTTGCTTGTTTGTTTTCAATCTGAAGTGAGCAGAAAGAATGATGCCTTCCTTTTAAAAGGAAATACTTCCTTTTAAAAATCTTTTTAAAAATATAAGTTCTAATTTATTTCAAATTCTAGAAGTTTCTTGGTGCATCTGATTGCTAGGCAAAAATGGGTGGGGTAGGTTTGTTTCCTCAAGATAGTTCATTTCTTTTGTGCTGCATTTTTTGAAGACACTGCAGGAAGACAAGGGGCCAGTAATGCAGTTTAACTAGGTTATTGCTTTATTAAGTAACACATTTGGGAACTGTCAGGTAATAACTCCTTGGTTCAGGTCATCTTCCTTTTGCAGTTGGCTCTGTATGGTGAGGGATTGTCAGAACAGGGTGTTTTTCCTTTGTATTTGCTTGTATGAAATCAAAGGGGTGGAAGTGAGGAAGGTTGCCTGGATGATGAAGTGTCAGGCCATTTTCACGATCTCTTAGTCTGGATTTTGTTCCATTTATTTGGAAAATGGACCACCATGAATGGTGGTTGCACTGAGCCTCCTCGGCAGGAAGCACAAGCTGTGCTTGCTGCTAGTGGGCTTGTAGATTAACTTTTTTTTTTTTTTTTCCTCTCCTCTAAGCAGATGCTCTCAAATGAGGAACCAACACCATTTTAAGCAATGAAGTGGTGGTCATGTTGCTGAACAAGGAATAGCTGTTCTTGCTTGCTTGCATCATTTGTAGAGCCTCTGTATCTCTTCTCCGGGGTTTTCCACCAGCGAGGGCCAGCTGATGGAACCTTCTCCATGGAGCCATTTTAGGTTAGGTTGTCTTGAGCCAGAAAAGCAACCTGAATAGTCTCTTTGCAGAGATAGTGATGAGGATATTCTAGTAATGAGTATATTAAGAAGCTGAGAAAAACATTAATATCAATACAATAGAGAGAGGGAGGCAAACATTTATGCCAGGAAAGCTCCAGTATTTACAGATAATGATTCAGTGTCTCCTTAGCACCCACTTGCTATACTTTTTTTTTCTATTTTGATTATGTTTTTAATTTGAAGCATATTATGACACTTTGTCATGGCATAAGACAACTGTCTTATGGTGTTCAGTGGCTCCACTGGTCCAGCCACATTAATTTTTGCAAGAGGTATACCTGCAGGTAGTAGGCTTTATTTTACCTTTTATTTTTAGTACAAACCACGATTCTACAGGATTGGCTTGGATTGACCTTTGAATACCAAGATTTTTTATTAGTTACACTTTAGATTTTATTTATGTGTGTTGAACACTCGTACACCTTAAATTGTGAGTTTACTGATTCAGAAACATAAAACAAACATAATGGATTTTATTCATTCCGAGTGGGTAGAGTTGGGTATGTTTAATTTATATTGTTGATTTGAGAAGGTGAAGAGGAAAGTGGGGCTGTCAGGAAAGAGGTATTAGTGTTTAATGCTTTTTTTTTTTTCTTTTTTTTTTTTTCCTGGCTAGGTTTCAGGTGTTCCAAAATAGTTGGATCTCCTTCCCTGCTTTTTTAAATTCTAATGGTTATTGATACTGTAATCAAGAGTCAAGATTTCATTAGAGACAGATGGCTGCAACCTCTTACACCTCTTGGATGTGTGTTTCTCTGTTACTCTGGATCTGGGGAAGCTAATTTGCTGCTGGTGGTGGCAATGAGCAGGTTCCAGCTCTGCTGCACCCCAGGCACAATTTACTGTGGTGAGGTGGTTGTCCACAAGACAGTGGTAGAGGAAGGTTACCAAAAAGAAAGTTGTAGAGTGCATTTGATGGTTTTGCTCTTGTCCTGATTGCCGAATCAAGCTTCCTTGCTTTAGTGTGAGACTAAAGGAGTGCAGACCTCCCTGCCTCCTCATCGGAGCAGATGCGAGAAACTCTTCAGTAGGCCGGAGTTAAGCAGAGGGTGGACCTGTTGGCTTAGCAATCCTCCCCTGCAGTATTGAGGCAATTTAGTGGTGTCCCCTGCAGAACTTTCTTACAGTCTTCCTTGCCTTAAGGTAATTGTGAAAAAGAAGTGAAAATTAAAAACAAGATTTTTCTTTTTTTGGGCCTTTCCGTTGACATTTTCTGCTGACATGAGCACTACCAGAGCAAAAGGATTAGACCAGACACTGGAATTTCTGGCTGCTGTTAGTGTGAGGCTTGAGCCTTAGGTTCAGGAAACTTGAATTTACACTTAAGTATTTCTAGTATTAGGAGTACTTAAGCTTTGAATATTGCCATAAAACAGTTTACTGATTGTAGAAGTTACAATCGTAGGCAAACTTCCCTGAAGCCAAGTATCGAGGTCTTGAAGAAATGTGAAGTCTTAAGTTGTGACATGATGTGGAGAGAAGGGGAGAGAGTGCCTGTATTTCTATTTTGCTATATAAAGTTGCTCCTAATAAAGATATTTAATCCTAGAAGGCCTTGGATGTTCTTTTACCTCCTAGGAATTCTGTAGCTAAATCTGATGCCCCTCAAGAAGGAAAAAAATGTATCTTGGTACAACTATTTTATTCATGCCATATGCAGTGCTGTTGGAAAAGAAAAGAGGAGAGGCAGTGGGATGGTAAAACAATCCTATAGCTTCCGGGATCAGGCTGTTTCATATTAACTTACACAAAAGGCTAAATTTAAGTGGCTGACAAGTGCTATTACACATTTGCTAGGAACCCAACTGATCTTTAAATATAGGTAGCATTAAAAAATCACATGAAATATTTTCCTTTCATGAAAGGGAACTATAATAATTCTTAAGTCTTCTAGTGTCAATCTTCTGGGTACAGTAGATGCAATTATTTGTTACTCATTTCTGAGTAACTAGGTTGGTAGTAAAATGTAAATTGAAATTCAGAAGGATGGACCTTTGGGAAATAAGCTTTAATATGATGTCACTTTTGGGGACACAGTCTTATTTTATGCAAATAAATGGAAAATTTCTGTGATAATGTGGAATCCCCAAATATATTTTTCCCCTGAAAGAGGTTTCTGGTGTGTTTTAAATTTGAGTTACAGCTCAAATAGAGACAAGTTTTCTTAAAATCTAGAGGTTTCTAGAATCTTGGGGTTTTTGACTTCTGCAAAATATTTTGTAAAAGAGGTGTTTATTGTATTGAATGCCGTTTTGCTCATACTAGAATTTTTTTTTTTCCATAAAGTATTATTACTATTTTTTTTAAATTGTTACTATTGTAAGTGGAGCATTGGGGATGGAGGGTGCATTCATGTTGTTCTTACCTTGTAGTAATTTTACAATTGACATTAAAAATAATGTCAAGGAACATGGATAAGAAAAAAAGAGAATGTCTTCTTTGGTCACTCTTGGATCATTACCACTGCTAAGCCCTCTTGTCTTTCTCTCTCTACATATCTCTATCCATCTATATTTATGTATGTGTTTGTGTGTGCATATATATATGGATGTATATACACACAAACAGTGTACACACATCTATATTTATGTATATATGGGTAAAAAGGGAAAAAAATATTTTTTAGACTCTTATTAATTCAGCGTAGCTTTCCCTCTTGGGTTCCTTTCCCAACACTTGGTGTGTTACTGTGAATGTGCAGTTAGTTGAAATCGCATGATTACTAACAAGCATTCAAATGTTGCACTTGTCTCCTGCTTTGTATTTTGTGTTTTGCTTTAAAAGAATGTTTACAAAAATAAATACAAGTCTTTTTATGATTGCTACTTGATCTTAGGCTCCCATCACAGTTTCCTGCCCCATAGTCCATCCTCACATGTTGCTCTGACCTCTTCACTTGGAGTTCTTCCACTGGCTTTCTGGTGATCAGGGAGTTAACGAGTTACCACCTAATCTCCCTCTTTAGGGGATCATGGTCACTGTGCCAGCGGCAGCCCAAACCCCTCTTGCATCCTGGAATGTTTTGTTCCAATGATTCCCACCAGAGTTAACTGTGGTAATGCCTACATCTGCCATCATTCACTGTGTTCTTGTGGGGCTGGAGTTAAGTGGTCCTTAAATCTTAAAAATGAATGCCAGAAAGGAAATCTAGGTATTGATTTCCTGAATTCTGTTTCTTAGAGTAAGAGAAAATTAGCAAAATCTATCTTTTAGTGTATGTGAGATGGCTTTTTTCTTGACCGTGCATGCTATTTGGCATAGTAAGTACTTTTTTTTTTTTTTTCTCTCTCCCATTTTTGTTTTAATACCTTGGGCTAAAAGCAAACACAAATGTCTTTATGCCATTATACCATACGCTGAACTACTGAACCCGAGAGATTTGAAACGTCTCAGATGTTTTTGTGGTATTGTTCAGGATGGGATTTTGTATTATTTGTCATGCAGTTTAACTGTAGGCTGCCAAAAGGTGTTGTCTTGCTGGATTTAGTGTTCTGGGTTTTTGTGTGTGTTGCCCCCCAGCCACAGGGTGAGCTGGATCAGCTAGGTCTTTAGGTATTCATTCTGTCTTTATTGATGCATTTTTGTTCTACCAGATCAACAGTCTTGCCTGCTGGCAATGCAGTCCCTCACACAAGCATGAGGGAAGGGATGGAGGGGGTGCCCATCTTGCAGCAACCTGTAGTTGGACTGAATTAAGTTGTCAATTCACTTTTCACCTACGCATCAATGGTGAAGGCAGATGTGGTGCTACTTACTGGCTATGTTAGTTCCCCAGAAATAAGTAGGTGTGTTAATTCTGTTTTTTTTTTTTTTCCTTTGTAGATAATGCCCTGATAGAAATATGAGCTATAATATATGTTTGGGGCTTTTTCCTCCCTCTTTGTAAATTCAGTGGGAGGGAACTCCGCAGTTTTTCTGCTCTTTGCTTTCTTTCTTTCCCCATACATAGAGAGAGTCAATAGAATAGTAGTGAGGTTTCTTGCCTATGTGCATCCTGTTTTATATAATTTAAAGCTTGAAACAAATATTAACAGATACACTACGATACTTTCATCCATCTCTTATAGAAATTAATTTGCATCCTGTTGCTTTTGATAATGTTTCATAGTGTTTCCTCTTAAGTGTTTAAGGCCTGCCATTTCATTGGTATTGGGCAGTTTAAGTATGAATGCTGGAGAACTACTGTGATAATGCACTGGGTCTGCAAAGCTGATGAGCTACATAGGCCACTTATTGACAGTAGCAGTCCCTACTTCGGATGGTGTTTTTTGAAAAGAAAATCAATGATTTTAAGAGGTTTGTAATAATATCTTTAATAGTTGATAAGTGATCTGTAAGATATTTTCTTAATCCATAACGTCTAAGAAGGAAGGAGAATAATGTTTAATAACTGAGTAGGATTTCATTTGGTGTTTTCCTTGTTTTTTTTGTATTTTATTATTATTATTCTCACGCCCAATTTGACTTTTTCATCTGGTACTCTTGTTTCTGCAGGGGAAAGCTATGTATGTGGTTCAATAGAGCCCTTCAAGAAACTGGAGTACACGAAGAATGTAAACCCAAACTGGTCAGTGAATGTTAAGACAACTTCTACTTCCCGTTCAGTGCCGTCTCTTGCCACTGCCAAAGGAGGTACTCCAGATGCGAAGGAGAATAAGGATTTCATTAGGCCTAAGCTAGTCACTATCATCAGGAGTGGAGTGAAACCACGTAAAGCAGTCCGGATTCTGCTTAACAAGAAGACAGCACATTCGTTTGAACAGGTTCTTACTGATATAACAGATGCCATCAAGCTGGATTCTGGGGTGGTTAAACGCTTGTACACACTAGATGGAAAACAGGTAAGAGTTCTCATCCAAATCATTCTCACTGTGAAGAAAAGAGAATCTTTCAAAATGGAAAAAGTAGTAAATTAATACAATTGTTTTTCTATAAAATACAGAACTAGGCCTTCCACAGATTAAAATATACTTAAGATGTGTGAATGTATCAGCAAGTATTATTTGACCTCAGTGACGGTCTTGCCATTGATGATAAATAATGGCTCTAAGTTTGTGAGTCAAAAGAATGGTGTGCTGGTGTGGTTTTGGCTATGCATATCAGAAACCTAGAATGAAGGATGTACAGAAGAAGCCGGAGCTCATTCTGTTAACTTTTTTTCAGCTCTTATTGCAGCAGTTTTGAGTCCTTTTACTTATTTTTCATAACCTCTATGAACAGTGAGGACATATTCCACCATGCTAAATTCAGGCCTACTGCTCTCCACGATGATTGAAAGTGATCTTATTGCAGCTAGAATGGACTGTGAAGAAGGTGACAAATTTAGGAAACAGTGAGTGAGGATTTTACCTTTCACAGGAAAACAGGTAGGGTTTTCTGTGGTGCCTGCATTTATTGAGGAATCTCTTGTAGGTAACATTTCTTCTAGGAAACATCTTCAAGCAGTGTCTTTTTTGCTGATTCATCAGATTGGGGCATAGTCAGAATTCCAGAGGCCCCTCGTGGAACTCGAGGACAGAGGAAGAAGAACAAATATTACTGAGTAACCCTACTTCTTTTCTGTCTTTGACTTCTATTGTAATTTATCCACAAGTGTATATTAATTATCGCAAAACCGGAGGAGCGATAACCCTGATGAAGGACAAGACTAATTTCAGCATGACCTGAATTGATTTAGAGCAATAATGACTCTAGAGAAATAAGATTTTTAGAGTTTACAAGTGTAACCTTTTACACTGAAGAAATGATACAAATATAAAATGTGCTCAGAGAAATGAGCAGTCTCCCTGAAAATCTAGAAGCTACTAGAGACTTAAAAATGTATTTGTACTCTATTGTAAACCTGTTTTGCAGCTTACAAGTCCATTACATCTGTAGTTGCTGAGCCTAGATATAGCTAGACATGTAGTCATTTCAGTGTAGGCTGCAAAATATGGTTGGTAGAGTCAAATACTTCATCAGCTAGATCCATCTGTGCATCTAACATGTCTGCAGTTACTGGAGATAATATGCAGGCATAGCTCTGGCAACAGCTACAGCAATATCGTCTGATCTGAAACATGAATAGTTAATGGACAAGCTGCTTATTCAGAGCACTGGTTCAAAGCAGGGCCAAGTCTGGATTGACCGAAAGCCCCTTCCATCTGCCATTTTATGATCAAAGATCTCTGATACAGTTACAGACTTAAAGTTCAATTTTGATGACTACGTTTGTGTTTTAAATTGCTCTTATTTATATGGCCTCCTTGGCAATTCTTACTTGGGTAGAGGTGATCTGTACACGAAGTTCATTTTGCTTCTCGTCCTTCAAGGGTAAAGTCTTTGTGTGGGGAAAATTTCAACCTGTGTTTTTTTAATGTTGTTCTTTTTAATGTTATTTCATGTTTCAGGGAGCAGTAAAACTAGTAAACTTCAGAAGAAGCTGGGATTTTAAAACTGCAGAGATCGAAGGTCATCTCTGCTGTGAACTTGACAGGAGTTCTTGAGTGAATATTCCAATTCTTAAGAGTCCCCACTGTAGCCTCTCTCAGAAACAGGATGTATATTGTTTTATAGTGGGAGGTTCTCTGGGCTATATGAATAAACCTGTTTTGGTTTAGTTATGAAGAAATTCGGTCACTATCAAATACAGTGTCAAAATATCTTTATGCTGGTCTCAGATCCCTAATTGCTGGGAATAAACAGTACTCCTGCTACCATGAGGAACAGGACTACCAGCGTGTTCCTGGCCCCGATGTTGTCACAGTGCAGCTGAATGCTTTTGTCAAACCATGAGACTTGAGGTGAGTTTTGACAAGTGCTGTGTTGGGGCGTTTATCAAACACCTCATAGCCATTTGTCTAAAGGATGTCCAGGAGACAACACTTCCTTTCTTCCTCCTCATCTACCAAGTTGAAATTGCATAACCTGTTGCCCAACTGCCTTGGTAAGGGCATGGTTTGGAGGAAGGTTTGTGTCTCCAACTGGGTGGGATGGAGACTTTGGTCACTGAATGTACAAAGCAGCTTTGTTGGCAGAAAAGGAAATCAATGATCTTGTGCCCAGGAGGAGCAACCTGTTGTTCACCCCTTTGTGGGGAAGTCGTTGATTTCCTGTTCTGCAAGGCAATTGCTGTTCCATTTCCTCTGCCAAAAGCCTGAGCTCCCATGTGCTGCTGGGGGCATGATGATGGATTTCTTTATTGTTAAACTGAAGCTGTGAATGATTACTGGAAGGAAATCCATGGTAAATCCAAAATTTTTCCAGTAGTGTTTATAGTTTGGAACTTCTACTGTGGCTCTTGTGGGAACTTAGAAGGTTCTGGAAAACCCTGTGGTTAAATCTAACAAATCTGTGATTAAATCTTTCACCACTAACTTAAAAAGCAATAAAATCTTAAAGCCCTGAGCCAAGAAAAGTAATTTACTCTGAGGATAAGAGAGTAAAGCTCTCCTAGGATTATTATTTGGGAATGTAACTTGGAAGTAAAGCTTTTCTGTACAGCCTTCTCTTCTGTTGGTCTCAAAAAATAACTCGCAGGAATTACTTTCCATTACAAAAGTTAACAGGAATCCAATATATTCCAGCACGGGTGAGCAAGGAGGGGGCATGGACATGCATAGAGGTGTTGGGGTATTGGTGACTGACACTTGATGCCTCTGGCTTAACAAAGAAAGCAGTAGGAGTCAGTGAGTGTCCTAGCTGGGCTGCTGAGTTAGGTGGAAGTAGTCCCATATGAGCACTAGGAGTGAGTTTAAATGCTCTGTCTCTAATAGCCTGGTCAGTTGTAATGTTTTGATTTACACAGTTAAAACTGTTATGCTGAGTTAAAAGAATTTAAATAGCATGGCCCATTGTCATCAGATTTTAAGAGCTTGCTGTGATGTTGGTGGTAGTGCTTGAGGACTCGGTGTTTGAGAGGAGATACGATTGCCTAATTTGTTAGGAGGAAAATTCTCCCATACTGTCCTTTTTTTTTTTTTTTTTTTTTTTTTTTTTTAAGCTGTGGGAGACTTTAGTAATTCTTGGTGCATTTGATGCTTTGGTATTTTTAAAAGTTCAGAGGATCCTGATCAGGTAGGTGTATTGCAGCTGCTCTTCCCATTTTTTGATGGTAGAGTTAACAGAAGAAAAGCTAGAATCGACTGAAAGCATTTTTTTTTTTTTTTCTTTTGTCTCACTGGGTTAGTGACATTTCAGGGACTATAGTTTGACATTTTGTGTTATGCAGGTGTTACCGTGGATTTTATGCATTTAACCTCCTAAAATATATTTACCACAAATAGTAGGATTATTTGCATTTCCTTACAAACCAGGTCAGGATCTGTATTTTGACTTGAGTGTTTCAAAAAACTTTAGAATGTAATTTCATTAGCACAAATAGGGGCCTGAGATAAAACTTTTTTAAGATGATCTTTATTTAAGCTTGGGACCTTACTTGGGTATATCCTCTCAGTTGAAATACTGAAGATTCCTTAAAGCAGAATAGGATTCGTACTGTGTCTAGAATAATTTTAATGGATGTTTTTATTTTCTACTGGCATAATGAAGTGACGCAGTGTGTTTTAGAGAAAGAAATAGAATCAGTTCCTTATAAGACACTTGTGGAGATGCTGAGGAATTCTCAAACAGACCTTTGAGCTTGGGCACTGTCTCTTCCAAAGCCCTTTAGGCAGTTTAAATAAAATCTTTTTCTCTTAATCTGTAGTAATATTAAAACCAGCTGAGGGAGAAGTCCTGAAATGCTCTTCTTGCTACCTTTGCTGTGTAAGGACAGCAAAAAATAGAATATGCATGTTTAATGGCTGCTTTGAACCATTAGATGGCTACCAGTTTAGATCATGAAGGTGTTCTCGTGGGGCATTTTTTTACATAGGACATTTAAAAAAAAGTTTTATTTATTCTTAGATTAAAGGCTATTTAAGAGAAAGAAAAGACATTTTACATTCTCAGATACTTCTGCAAACAAGATACTGAGCTGCCTTGCTTTTCTGTAGCTGCCCCAAATTCTTAGCAGGTGTCATTTTTAGTTTGTGCATTTGAGAAAGGTTTGATGTAGGAGGTGTGTGGGCATGCGATGCAAGTGCCAAGGACACAAGCTGCCCTTGCAGGTAGAGCCAGGTCGCTGTGTCCCGAGCTCCGTTCTCTGGTTTCTGTACACTGATGATCTTCTAGAACACCGCCAAAGACTGAAATGGAAGAATGTTAATGAAGGGCATATTGCAGCCACATGAAATTAGTGCCTTTTTTAGGAGTGTTTAATGTGTGATGTGTATATTTATACAAAGTATTTACATTCTTTGTTTAGACAAAGACTAGAATTTGGACAGAGATGTTTTATCACCTTGCAAGACCCCACATTCCCCTTTGGAAGAACAAACATCTGCAGTGTAATGGGACCTACTTATTTGAACAGGTCGTTTATTTAGTTTAAGTAGATGCAGTCATGCAAATGACTCTTCAATATAGTCATTTGCTAAGTATTCCACTCAAGGTAGATTAGTGATCAGTGGCAGAGGTACCAGAATAAATGTCACCATGTGACATTTCCCTTTTGTATGTCATTTAAAATAAGTTTAGCTTTATAAGTATGAAATACAGTGACTGTTATTTAGGGATATTCATTTTAGGAGTGTGTCTGCGTGTGTGTGAACATGAGAGAGAAGAACGATTTCCATCAATCCCATCCGGCAATTACTTTGTCTTAAGCCACTGAAATATCTATGCTAAAAACAGTGACTGCAGGGAAAGGGCAAGTCACAGGGCTAGAAAGGATGACGTTTCTCCAGTGAGTAAACTACATGTGTTTTTTACTGGAACCCCACTATAAGATTATGTTATAAACTAAATTCCATTCCCTAGAGACCTCCCTCTGTGAAGTACCTAGTATCTTAGCTTTTAATCAGGATTTATTACTGCTGGTTTAAGAAAGTATTCAATAAAAAAGAAGAAAGCAACTATCTTTATCTACACCTAAACTGAGTGTGTCTTTTTTTCTTCTTTCTTTCTCTCCTTAACAAATATTTTTCACTTGTTAATAATGTCAATATTCTAAAGTAAATTGTTGGCCAAATTTACCCTTTTTTTAGGATGGAGTAGAGATCTCAAATCTGTCTTTCTAGACTTGGATTATCCTTGATATGGAAAGACCTACATAAAGCAAGGTAGGTATTAATTGTGAAAGACATTCTCCACTTAGCATTTGTGCAGAGTATGTCACACAATAATCCACATAAGACTAATGTTAAACAAAATAAAATTTATGTGCAGCATAATGATGCACTGTGTGTGTGTGTGTGCGCTTTGAGATTTTTAATTCACATCAGCATTTGTAATCGGTACCATTCTAAATATAGAGTAGGTATTTGATTTTCAGGGTGACTTGTGCTTGATCTTTAGATTTTGCTCTTTCATCCACTCCAAATGCATACAACGTAAAATTATTTCTGTGTTGAAAAATTGGGAGGATAAGTGCTCTTGTATCTTGGCTGTGGTTTCTTTGGAGTGTGGTAACTTTTAACTTCTCTCCTGTGCTGGATGCAGTGCAGCTCCTTGCCAGCTCAGGGGTAGTGCTGATTGATCAGAATATTGTCCTGAGCTCTCTGTGAGGTGTAGCTGTGCTAACTACTTGGAAACAAATATTAGGTAAGAAGCCTCCTGCAGATCACTCAAATATGTTAACAGGAAAGCAACTGCTGGGGAAGATTGTGCTTCTGTTTCTGCAGTAGTATTTTATTATTGTGCTGTTCTGGGCTGCTCCTGGTGGGACCTGAAACCTGGTCTGCTTATACTATACAAGCTGTTCGTCTTTAGAAGTCTTAAAAGTCTGAACACTACAGGATCGTACACTTCAGAAAATACTCATGCAGCCTGGTTTTGACACAGAGTTTAGGAAAAGAGACAGGGATGGATTGATTGCCTAGCTGGGAGAGACACTTCCCAAGAGCAGTTCTGAACATCTTCATCTCTCCACCCTGTAAGGTAACTTGCTTTGCCTTCCATCCTGCCTCTTGTATATTTGATAGTAGCTGCTTTCTTTTCTTCGGGAACATGCATCATTCCTGGCTGTGGCTTTTTGAAACTGATTTAGGGGAAGGACAAAAGTTTCTCTTAAGTATGAGGGCTTTCAATATTGGGGGGGGAAAGCCCAGTGCTCTTTAGGAAAAAGAAAAAAAAAAAAAAAAGACAAAGCAAAGCTAAACAACAATTTGTGACTAGAAATTGTCCATCTCAGCAGGTCCTAGTAGGTTCTAAGGGTCTTGGAAGATGCATCTGATTCCCACCGAGAAAAGAGGGCTTCCTTTGCAAAATAGATTCCACTGTATATTTAATACAAGAAGGAGTGAAGTCTGGTACAAAATCAGGAAAATACATGCCAGGGTTCTAGGCAATTCACTGGTAGTTGGAATTGTCCTGATGGAGAGGGAAAAGCAATGCTAGGACCTTAAGCCCTTGTGCCTCTGGGCTGGCTGGGTTGATGTCACGTTATGACATTAACCAACAATTTTACTTGTTAACTAAATAATAATAATAAAAAAAAGCCTTCTGTAAGGGAGTGAACAGAAGCCCATTCCTAATTGAAAACAGTGTGTGTGTTCATTTTTCTCGTTTTGGTTCCTATTAGACGGAGACCAACAACTGTGTTGCTCCATCTCTAAAAGCCCTCTCACAATAGGAGTTTCCAGGGTTGCTAATTGGCATCCCCTATGAACTGTAGATTTACTTGGAAAATGAAGAAGAGAAAATTCCATCTTCTTTGACCTTTAGATTCATTTCTGCATAGCATGAAAGCCAAACTGTTATTAATTGAATAGGACTGAAAACTTGTACATCTGTTTCACTGTACCTTAAATGTCACAGAAGTTGATGTTACTGTCCTATAAGGATATCCAGCTACTTACCAGAGTTTGTGTATAGTTTGCAGCCATTTTCTAAGGACAGGTGATTTTTGACTCCTCAAAGACCGAGTGTCACATTTCGTTAGTGTGACAGATGGTGCCTCAGCAGAAAGGAGGTTGTCTGGTAATTCTGAGTTTTCAGTCTTGTTGGAATAAGTGCTTTTGCTTCATGTCTGGACTTGCTTTATTTTTTAAATATGTAACTGAAAACGAGTTTCTCATAAAATGAAATTCTGTTGACTGGTAGGAGGAGCAGTAAACCAAAGGAAACCATGCTAAACTTGGGTGTGTTTTTTTTTTTTTTTTTTTTTTTTGTTATTTTGGATTGTTTGTTTGTTTGTTTTTTCCACTTCTCTCTCCTTGAGGACTTTCAAAAGCACTTACAAATTTCCCTGATGGCACATCATGGCTATGCTGCTGTGCTGGAGAAAAGAGCAAGTTCAGTGGTAGTCATTGGAAAGATGAATAATGCACAGGCCTTAGGATCAGAGACATTCTCTGTCAATAGCTGGAATCTCTCTTATTGTGCTGTCTTCCTAAGCCTTGTCTGTACCTCTCCCCAGTCCCGTTAGGATACTGTTTCAGGTCTTTGACTGAAGGAGTTAATAGTCGGAAGACTCCACAGTGTGTATTTTCAGTTGTGTTTTTTAATCTCAGAAAATGTAATTATTAACAACTTTTTAACTGGAATGAATAGGGTTTTTTTTTTTCCCTATGATTGTATGATGTAATGGTATAATGTAGTAAGGAGGTAAGGAAAGTAAGAAAGTTATAATGGATCTTGGATTCTGTGGAGTCTGTCATTTAACAGAATTTTAAGCAACATGAAAGGAAAAAACAGTGTTCCTCAAGATATTCTGTAGCACGTATGTCTTTCCCAGGGAAATGAATATAGAGTTCTTTAAAGAAAATAAACAGTACTACATGCAAATTATTGCAGTTTACATAATTGATTGGTAATCTATGTATAGCTTTTTGGGTCTAGCATTTTTTCATAAACACTTGAAAAATCTTTGCAATCTCCTTGAGGAGGTTAAATTACTCAAACTTAGTGAGAACTGTTTTTTTTTTTTTTTTTTTAAATCGAACACAAGTTTGAAAAGCCCTCTGAGACTTGGTACAAATGTGTCTTGATTATTTCCCTCTTTCTACTTAATCTTCATTCAATACCTTTTCTGCAAAGCTGTTGTGTAGAAGAAAATTCTTCCACAAATGAGAGCTTGGTGAGCAGTGTAAGAGGACAAGCTACATAAATATTCTATGACTAGCTTGATTTTTCTGTGAAATCTAATTCCTTTGTTTTTCTCTGTCTCTTTTTTCTGTTTATAGGAACAGAGATCTTTAAAGTGCAAGCAAATGTAATTGATACTGTCCAAATGGTTTAAAAATTATTGATGGTGGAAAGAATGGCAGTGACAGAATGCCCAACTAGGTGCCTTGTTTTGATATTTAAGCTTTTATGAAGTCAGTTTATTTTCTCAAAATATAGTCAACTATGATTCATCTTAAGTTATTTTCAGTACTTTCCAACTTCTGAAGGCATGTACTCCACCATCTCTTATGATCATTGGGAAAAAAGGCACAAAAATTCTCTAGGGATGTTCTGTTTATTTGATCTGAAATTGACTTTCATGTTTCTTTTACCTTAGTAGTTGAATAAGGCAGTTCCCGCAGTAATTGAGAACTGCGACACTCACTTCTTGAGTGTCCATCAAGTTAAACAAGAGGATTCCAGGTCTCTGACTCTAGAAAGATTATTTTTAAATAGTTCTGTTATTTATATGAATTTGAGGAACAACTTTGTTTCCTTATTCCCTGTGCCTGAGGGCTTCTGCTGTGAATTTTGATAGAAGTGGGATTGATTAAAGGATGTTTAGGGCCTACAACATTAAGTGCTTAATAAGTCAGCAATGTTCTGTGCTGATACTTGACACGTGTTCTCCTCCACACACCTTTAAGCTTGAAACCCCTTTGTTCAATCTTGTAGGAAGTATTGACTTAATCTCTTCAGATTTTAAGTCCTCACTATTGTGTGCCAGTTCATGAGGGCAGAATGCCTAGACTCAATCAGATTAAAGAACTAATACAATTACCATCAGGTTAGAATATTTCCATTGTACGGCACACAGACTGTAGAGCTCTAAAAAGGGCTTAGGTTGAATTAAGCCAATAAATTAAGCCAACTCCTTGGAGACTATTTTCCGGGATGTCAGTGGCTAATGAGTATGTGACAAGTACTGCAAGATGTGCATTATACTGACTTTAGTTTTCCAGAAGCACTTTTTTTTTTCCATAAACTGTTAAAGCAGGTCAGAACACCTTCTACAAGAAGTTGTTTTGGCTGAATGAGCCTGGGCTGTGGAGAAGGACTTGAGCTTCTTCAATAGGATTGAACTCTCGAAGTCACAGATAGAAGAAGTCTTCAAGAATTGGGAGATGCAGGAGGATAGATAGATCTATCAGATCTATCTTCACAGATAGATAAAAATAAGCATAGATAAGTGTGAAATTATCAGAGATAAGTAAATGTGATTTTAAAAAGTCGTGACAAAAGACTGTAGACATGCTTCTAGTGGAACCAGGGAAGAAATACGGGGCTTTGGAGCCAGAGCTGAAAGTTACTGAAAATAACACTCATGTTAAGTAGTTAAGGCTGATTGCTCCTTCTGAATCAATTGTTCTGGTGGATTTGATTTTCTATTAAATTTTGAAACTTAAAAACTTCTTCTATGTAAAATTCCTCTGAGCTTTAGTAGCTTAAAAGTGTGAGAGACATCTACTCATCAAATGAATGGAGGGTGAAATCTCAGTTTGAACTGTTTTTAATTATCTTTTTGGCTTGGTTTAAGCAATGATTTTCTCAAAGCTGCCAGGCAATCGGGGAAGATTGGGAGCATCTTGTAGAATGTCTTTGATTAAAAATGAGGGAAGAAATTTATCGCCTCAAATGCACATGCTGACTTTTTAAATAGAGAATGTAGTTGAAAATACCTCTACCTACTTTCCCCTGCAGCCAGGTTATGTTCATGTTTTGCATTTATTTGAATTGCAAACTGTAGCTGCTGCTGTACAGAATGCATCAAAAAGTCAAACCTTTGACACTTTCTTTATTCTAGCTGCCCCTGAAATATCCTCCTGTCTCACGTTGCCTTTCTTAGTTTCTTATCTGCCTCCTAATCGTCTGTCTGCTTCTCATGGCTTTCTAGAGGTCTCCTCCACTTTCTCTGATTACTCATTTTCACTCTTCTTTTGTATTTCAATGTTATCTGCTGTGGGTTTTGTGTGTGTGTGTATGTGTGCGCTCTAGTTGCAATTCCTGTTCATTTACATCTGGCACATTCTCACAAATGTCACTTTCAGGAGTTTGTTCTGTGTGTGTGATGGTTTCTTGATCACAGATTGGGATTTTGTAATGCAGCTCTTCTGTTCTATTTGTAGATCTTATGTTTTTATAACCATCTGATGTGTTTAACCTCTTCTGCTGTTTCTGAATATACGAGATTCTTGTTTGCATTTTATGCACAAATGATATCCAAGTTAAAGGTAATGCAGTATATGGAATATGTAAGTGGAACACTTGCATACTCTTTGAAAATAATTTTGAGAAGGAAGCAGAGGGTAATGTGCATGGGAAGTAACCCTGACATGCTAGCCATTGCAAAGGGTTTGTGGTTATCAGGAATAGATTTTGTGTGAGAATAAACACATGTATGCTAATAACACATGTATTAACACATATATTCTGTCTTTTTAAAGTATTCACTGAGGGAATAAAAATAAAAATGTTAAAAATAGAGAAGTTCATGAAAGGTCCGTTGTTGATATAGCAGTAGACATGTCTGAATCTGATAAAGTACTGTTTCTTATGCCCTGTTATAGCGTTTTAGTTCATTAGCATGAGCTTTTTTTTTTTTTTTTTCTTTTTTCTTCTTCTTCTGTAAATTGCTTTTTGCAGCTAAATGAGTGTAAGTTGGTGCCCCTATGAAAGTAATGTGGTCATAAAGTTTCCAAATAAGCTATTGAGTTTGGGGTGAATACTCCTGGAATACACAAAGGCTCTCTCTGTTCCTTGGTGTCTGTGTAGTTCTTGTTGCCATCTGAAATGCTAATATATATATATTTTTCTTTTATTCTTGCTACTTAAAAATAGCTTTTGTGCTCTGGTGCACTCAATCTTCAGTATCTTCCTGAAAAAGAATAAAACTTATGGGGTTTAAGGGGAAAATATGGTTATATAGACATTTTAGTTCCTAAATTAGAACACATCTGCTCTGGTGCAGTTTGACGAACACTGCAAATACTCTGGAGACTCTATTTAAACAGAGTTTGATTGTGATGAATTGGGAACAAGGACTGCAATCAGTATGAAATCTAATAAGACAAATATCAAGCAGTTAATACTGGAAGAAATAATCAAATGGTTCATCAGAAATGGAGAAACAGAACCCAGATGAGAGTGCAGTAAGCATGGTATCTAAAGCTTTTTAACAAAAGAAGTATTGAACACTTCATTAGGAAATAGTGAAAAAACATACAGGAGAATGGGATCTGTGGAAGAAGTTTCTAGTGGTTGTGCAAGTGATTAGGATCTTTGTCAAAGCAGTTGGTAACATCTGCTTTTTGCATCTGGCATAGGCAAACAAAAATTGTGCACCTTACAAATGAGTGAAGGCAGTGACAATAATCTTAGAAGTGAATATTCTCAGCATAGTGAGCAAGGGTTGAGAAGAGACGCAGCATCTGAATGCGTGAAACGGGAAGACTAAGGCTATTCTGAAAACCAGCAACATTGATATTTTAACTTGACCCATTCTTGCTTATATTTGGCAAGAGATAAACTTTAGGTAAGGGCATACCAAACAACTTGTCTAGTTGGGACTCCATTTTTATAACACAAGAATTAAAAGAGGAAAAAAAACCCTTTTTTAGTGTTATTTAAGTATTCCAATAGTTAAATATATATAACCCTTCAAGAAAAGAATATTTGTCAAAGTTAATCCATTCTCACAAGAACTATTCAGTTCATTTTTTTTAATTGGACAGTTTCATTAAGTTTTGAGTAAGAAATATTGTAGTGAAACTGAACATTCATTTTAAAATCACTAAATATTAAACTTAGGAGCAAATGTTAAACTGTAAGCAGCTAAAGATGTATTGAAGTAATTATAAGAAGATAATGTCTCAGGTATATTCAGGCAGGATAAACAGCTGCATGAAAAATGCTTTCAACCCTAATTATATTGCTGCTTTATTTAAAGCCTCTTTAAGCAGAGGTAACTAACTATAGGGTTCTTGTGTCTAGAACATTGCATGTTTTAGCTTGGTGGTTGTTTTTGGGGAGGAGGGGGAAAAATGAGGTGAAGTGAGGAAATGAGGACTCTTTCCTTTTTCAGGGAAGTCTTCAATGACACTTTAAGAAGACTAGCCTTTAAATGCAGCATTCCTGTCAAAATGAAGCCATCCATCCACAGGTGAATGAAGACTGCCCTAGAAAACAGAACTAAGCTCTGATTTCTCCTGTGCTGATCCAGGTGATTGCTGGTCGTCTCTCCTAGCATGAGAGCTAGGAATTGCTCTCAAAAATCTAACACAGGAAGAAGAGGAACAACTGAAAGTCATGCTGTACCACGCAGGAAGCTGTACAGTATAACTTGGTGTAGTCATCAGGTTTAGTGTTTTTGTTAACGTGGTGGTGTTTGTGTGTGTTTTTTGGCAGTCTGTCAACACTTAGCGTCCCCGAGAGGCAACTTCACAACACCTCCTCCCAGAGAGCTTCACTGTTCTGTTTGGTTTTGTGTCCCACATCAGCGAGTAGTCAGTCTGAGAGATTATCGTTATCATTCCTCAAATACAGCAGGCAGTTTCTGCTCTTTGGCAGTGAGGCTTACTGAAAGCCCGTACCAGCTGTGCTAAAGTTTTATCTGTGTTTTTTGAGATTACTCCTTGAAAATGTCTGCTTGAATTTGGTACAAAATCAAACAAACAAAAAAAACAACTCCTTTGAGCAATTTAGAAAAAGTGTCAAGTCATTTTCATCTGGTAAAACTGAAAACTGGAGCTCTGAAACAGCTTCCTGAGGTGCAATAAGGCTTTCTGCTGCATTAGACAGACAGACATTTCTTCTGCCCTCAGTCCTAGTCAAGGTTAGGCAGAAAGCACCAGATAACAGCTGAGGGGGAGCAGGGAGGCTTACACAAAATCAGGCTGAGGCATTTTGTCTTTAGCAAGGTGCATGTTTCCCTTTTTAATTAGTACTTAATTAAGCTGGTGTCAATCACTTTGAAACAGAGACTTAGAGAAGGGTAAGTTGATTGTTTTAACAGTGGACATGAAGCTCAGCATGAGAGTGGATAACCAGGCCCCTGTGAAGGAGGCTGTGGAAGGAGGTGGAGGGGCCAATATAAACTGGTCACGGATGGCACTAGCGCAGTGGAGTGGTGGGGTGTGCGAAGCAGAGCTGAAGCAGCACCAAAAAACCTTTCCCTGGAGTCTCCTTGTAGGAGCCTGGGTTACACATGGGTCAGGAGGAATGCCTGATCTACAGCCCCGTGAAACTCCCATGGGAGCCTGGGGATACTGGTGGGCACTGCAGAGGGACAGTCGGGTCTCTCATGGCAGGTTCTGAGCAATGCATCCCAGAGAAGTAAAAGAGAATACCAGACACCTTGAAACAGCAGATACCCCTCCATTTCCAAATGGAGGGAATAATTCCAGTGTAAAAAGTAGTTTATAGAGCCTGTTGGCACCCACACAAGTGATGGTGTATCTGAGTATCTCTTACAAGTCCGGTAGGATCCTCTGGGTCAGATATGTCAAAAAGCTGACTCTGCAGAGCATATGCACAAGTATCTAGGTCTCTTCGAGTGCGTGATCGAAGTCCTTGCAGATCTTGAGGCTCTGTTTTCTCAAAAATCCTCTCTCTGGAAAGATTAAGTGCTATGAATAAGAGCATTCGGAGTCAACTGGCTAATGCTAACAGGATTCAAGTATTGTGACAAGGCTATGACAGAATAACAACCTAAATCTATTTTTGGTAGTGCTCTCATTCATGAAATTTCCAACCCTCTGAACACTTTCTTCAAACCTTTAATTTCATTCATCTGCCTCTGAATTGTCCTATGGAGAAATCAAGACTACCAGCTTTTTAGCATGCTTAATACTGCAAAACAACTGGGAATATTCTACTCTTCCTGGTTGAATCTCATAGTAAGGGAACTGCAGGGAAGGATGCAGAAGGGGTTGGTTTGGGAGTTTTTTGCTCCCTCCCCTCCAGTAAATATAATGTGAACATGAACTTGTCATTCTGCTCTGCTAGATCATTTATTTTATTAGGGGGATTTCCCCTCCTTGCTTACTCCTGTAGTTCAGACTTTCCTCATTTTTGTGAGGTTTGTTTCTTTTAGGAATGAGCACTGAGCAGAACCTTTCTGGACCAGCCCTTAGTTACTTCCTTATGGAGCCACCTGTCATAGTTTTCGTATACGTGACAGCACATACTGCTGTCTTTTCTTTGTAGAGGAAAATGTCACTGGAAGGTTCAGGGCAATTATTCCCTGACCTTGCTCCACTACATGTATATGCAAACAATCTGCCGCTTGCTTCAAGTTATTTGTTAAAATCTCTTCAGTCTTTGGAAAAAAAAAATGTCACGAACAGAGACAGTATTTTAATGATGCTGCTGGTCTTTTTGATCTGTTGAAATATACTGCTTCAGTATAAAAATGTGGAAGTAGACGTCCTTGGGATGCTTGATGCTTCATGCTTATGCTTCAAAATGACACAGTCTTTAATCCAACGGATGTTTCAGGATTAGGAATGAAGAAGCCCTTCAAATAAGCAGTAAACTGAATTCTTGTTTTAATTTGAATTGTTCCCGGATCCCTGTTGCAATAAGGTAATGGTTTGGTAACAAATTGGAGTTGTAATTTTCTCTCTTGGCCTGGATACCTATGGGCTCAGCATTCTTCATTACTTGCATGAATTCAGGATTTACAACTCAATCTTGAACCTACCATTTAAGTATAATTGTCAGATACATTGGTAGAATTTTATTCACTGACTTATATTTTCTGAGATCATTGGTAGTTCAAGAAGGCTTGTGGACTGACCATGTCCCCATCTGAAGAGCGCTGGAACTGGCTGGTGCAAATGTCCTTTGAAAACTGGAAAATGCACAACCATGTATTTCAGTGAAGTGACCCAACAGCCTCTTTTTAGTAAAAAAAAATCTTGCATTCTGGCACACAGTCTTTAAGGAGACAAAAAGGAATGATACCCATCTTTTTTTTTGGCTGTGTGCTAAGGTGACGATATCTCTAATTTTTCTAAGACATCTGACTAGGTGTCTCTAAGGCTAATTTAAATTTTGTGGAAACTTTGTTAGATCTTTATAGCAGAGAGAACCTTGCAGACAACACTATTTCCTGCACTAAACCTTCAAGAGAGCTGTTAAAGCTTAAGCATACACACGTTGTATGCTTACTCCAGAGAATGAGTATGTAAGAACATTTGTCAGGACTGTAGGGTGAGTCTGTGGTTCGAAATAAGCTATTGGTGCATAATGCTCCTACATACACTAAAAACTTCTTAGAAGTATGGTCAGAAATTATTTAAGTGTTGCATTAGAGCTATTGGAATCTATGGGCAGTCTTTGATTGTTCGAATAGCAGGTAAGGCATTAAACTAGCAGATCTAGGGAGATGTTTATTTGGGATGCACATTCATCTTTTTTTAATCTGCAAAATATACTGATGTGCGGCATTTCAGCTCCAAAGTATCTTATGCACCTGAAAATCTTGGTAAGAATCCCAATTTACAGTGAAAATACCAATGTTCCCAATATACTGAGTAACTTAGAAAGAGTACATTTGTATGGTTAGCTTCTTTGACTTGCAGAGAGCTTCAAGAGGAGACCAGGAATTTCCTTCCATGTTCTTTTGAACTTACTGATGTGTTCAGTTTCAATCTAGTCTCCCAAGAAAATGAAATATAGGGGCTATTTTTTTTCAGTCCCTTCTAAATTCATTTAGAAGCTGTTAGTCTACTTAAGTCAAACTACAAAGATGAGTTGCAGTTTCTGTGACTTCATGGAGTTTTATCGTGGAGTAAAGGAGCCTCAGGCTGATGCCCCCAGTGCTGCTGTGCGTTCTTACAGAGGTGGCACAGGGAGAATTCATTTGTGTTCATTTATGTTAGGTTTGGCCATCTGACGTACAACACAAAGTCCTGGCCAGCCAGTCAATAAAAAAGTAGTTCATGGCTAAGCCCAGCTCTGCTCGCTCTTGCCCTGTGGAGGTGTTGTAGCAAAGAGAGAGATCACGGAATCGCAGGATGGTTGGGGCTGGAAGGGACCTGTAGAGGTTTCCTAGTCCAACCCCCTGCTCCAGCAGGGACACCCAGAGCACAGGGTGGCATCCAGGCGGGTTTGGAAGATCTCCAGAGAAGGAGACTCCACAGCCTCTCTGGGCAGCCTGTGCCAGGGCTCTGTCACCCTCACAGGAAAGAAGTTCTTGCTCAGGTAGAGATGGATGCAGCCGAGGTGTCACGGGAGGAGAGGGCTGTACCCATCGGGAGGGAACCTGCTTTCAGAAGTTCTGTCTTGCCAAACAGATGCGCTCTGCCTTGTTTTATCTCTCTTTCCCTTGAGTGTCTCATACTGAGTAGCTCTGTAGCCTGGCTAGGGAGTTTGAACATGCTGGTTTTCTCTTTGAAGAGAACACTTGTTTTTATTTTGGTTTCTTTTTCTGGTGAATTCAGCGTGTGATTTTTGCCTCCTACCCCACATTAATTGTTAAAAGTGTATTCCTCGGGTGCTCTCAGCATGTGTATGCGCACGCACACACACACACACAAAAGTGGTTTAATATGCATTCAGTAGATGACTATCTCTGACAATTCTGTCTGAGGTTTAATTGATAAAGAAGATAAAATACTTTTCTCCTAGTAAATGGTGGTTTACTAATAAATAAAGCTTGAATAAACATTACTTAAAACAAACGTTCGCATATTGAAGAAACAAGCACATTTGACTTATCCAGCTTGCAAATGTCTTGGGCACATCCCTAAACAGTTACTCCATGCCCTTTTCCTTTGGTCCTCCTCTTCCCTAAGAAGAGAAATTCCAGTCTGAAATGCCAGCGTATAAATCTTCAGCTATATTTGCCAAATTGAACAAAAAAAAAAAGGAAAGGGCAGCTTGCTGCCAATGCAATGAAACAGTTTTCTGTAACCCAATTTTACTACAATTCAGTGTCTTTTTTTTTTTATGATGGGGATTTTTGAAGGCATAATACAGAATACCCCCTATTTGGTGTTGCCTTTTCAGCTGCTTTGTTTCAGAGGTTTTTTTCTTTTTTAATAAATTAGTTGTTCCTGTTTCCGTGGCAACTCAGTTGTCTGCACTGGTTGCCAAGGAACAGCGTGTGCGGCACAAAGGACAGGGACGCTGCTGGGGCAGGATTTCATCCTTGGTGCAGGCAGACAGGGGAAAGCTTGATGATCTCACAAGTCCGCCTCCACACTGACTGTTACCAGGAACATTCCCCTTTCTAATGCCATTAGGGTGTTGATTTCTTTTCTTTAATTCAGTTTTATCCTCCTTTTATCCCCAGCTAAGATTCCCATTGAAAGGTGTAACAGTGGCATATGCATAATGTGCTAGGAAATGCATGTTCCTCGGACAGTTTAACCCACTCTGGGTTTGTGGTTGCAATGAAAGGTTAACACTTTCTGTAGCTAAAAAGTGAATTGTTTTTACAAGTGAAGGTAGGAAGGCCCTTACGCTTTGCGGTGATTTGTAGAATGCAAACAGATGTCATTCTACATATCATTGCAAAAGTGGAATTAAAAGTAAGCATCTATTGGAAACACTTTTGGACAAATGTCTCTTTAGGATCTTTTGAGCCCTTTGAGACTCTTTTCATACTTGACCTCCAGTGTAATTGCAATCTGGATTCCCATCTGATCTTTCTTTCAAGAAGCACGAACTGACACCTGTCATCAATTCATCACTTTTCTAAGATGAGTGAGGATAGAGGGAACATATTGTGAGTCATAATTTTGAATTAGTGCATTTTTTTTGAAGCTGCCTTGCAGCCGTCAGTCTGGATTTTCTGAATTCAAGATCTGAAAGTGGTTAAAGAATTCACTTGGAATTTATTACAAAATAATACCCAAAATCTGTCTTCAAAGAAGAATGTTAATTTGTTTCCTACTTCAGAAAGCGGAAATGTCATCTTCAAAAAGTATATTAAATTTTCTTAATAATATCCAAAATATATTTAGTACATAGGCATATGAACCGATCTGCTTCTGTGTGGATGAAACACAGAAATTTGGCTCTTTCCTACTTTCTTAGAGATTGGTATATGAGCAGAAATAGGTTTTGGTTGCTGCTGTAGTTTTTCACCTCGTAGTATAGAATATGCAGCTCAGTTCTAGTCTACTCCTCTTGTTTATTCTCTCGTGCAGTGCTGTGATTATTATGTATTACACAAGTGCTACATATCAGTGCTCTTGAGTCGAAGTATCCACTGGAACGTGAAGTGTGCATTGTATACAGGACTGTGTATACTAGTTCTCTATGTGGCAAAATGCAGGAAAATAGTGTGAAACAGAAAAACTATTCCATGGTACTCTACCTGTAACTGTACAAGAAAAGAAACCAAGAACAGCTCTGTTCTCCTGTACTTAGAAATACCACAAAGGAACAAGTCAGCTTTCAGATTGCGAGGGGTCATTGAGTGATTGGAAGTTTGCTCGTATCCCTGGCTCTGTGATTTCAGAGAAAAGCTTTATTTCCTTCAATTATGCTGCCTTATTAGACACTGAATAGAGCATAATCTCCTAGAATAAATATGGCCAAAAGGTATTGCTACTGTTTTCTTGGTTTTGGGCATTTTAGGCCCTATATCATTCCAGTACTAGATCTGTTAGCATAAAGTGGCCTATCTGCAGACCGACTTACATGAGATCTTTTTGACTTAGCTTAGCTTAAAAATGTTTTGGACTTCCCCAGCTTGATGGGTCACTGAATGAGGTATAATTTTATTTCTGACCATTACTATCACTCTTATTACTAAATTTTTATTTTCTTCTCCAGTATAAATGCAAAAGTGTGTAAACATTCCCCATGTTGTAATAAAATAATTTTCTATTTCTTACGGAGGATTTTGTAAGGAAAACTATGGTGCAGTCAACATAGGAAAACCTGGTGGAGTTCAGACTGAGCAGTAACTGGGCTTCAGAGCACTGTTTAGTAAGTTAGTTATCAGAAGCTTGTTTTATTGTAGTGCAAGCAAAATAACTGTATTTTGCAACAAATAAGGTGTATGGTGTTAGCATTTCATAGCATAAACAGAGAAAGCCCAAACTCCCTTTTTGCCCGCTAATTAGCTGTAATCTGGAAGCCTCACACGGAGGAAGCAGAATGCCCTGGAAAATGAAGGAGCAAGTTACCTGTCTTTCAGTGAATGACATAAATAGCAGTCTACACTTTGTACTTGGTCTGTCTTTCAGATACTGTGTTCCATGATTCAAGCCCTACAGTGTTCTTGAAAAACCATTTGGGGATTATTAAATGGGGAACATGAATTCTCTTTCTGTATAACACACTTGCAATAGTTTCAGTTGCCCAAATAGCTTTACTAGTCACTTGAGGCATGATTTACTTAAAAATTATATGAATCAATTAGATATTAAACCATACTTAATGTAAGAGTTATGGCACGGACTGATAAATGCCAGACAACTTGATTAAGTATTTGACCTAATGTTGTCCTTTTGAACTAAATACAAGGCAGCACATAGACACATAGTGTAGACACTCTCTGAACTATAACAATATTCTAATCTCTGATACCAGGTTGATTTCTAGAGCCAATAATCTCAGTTTAACTATTTATTGAATAAAACTCTGTATTATAAATATCATTCAGAAGAAAGAAAAAGTTAAATAGTACTACACCCTGTGGGATTACTTAACCTTTGTTTAAGTGACATTAATCCTCTAAATTTTATGGAACTTGTCAAAATTGGAGACATTTTTCCCTTTTCTGACATAATAGACTTTAAAATCCAGATCTGATAGTGAAAATCCATAGAAATATTTTATGTAAAATGCATGTCCTATATTTCATCTCTTGTCTATTGTGCCAAAATCAAATGAACTGCCAAATGTGCACATGAACAGCAGTTTTTAAAAGATCCTTATTTTTGCTCTCCTAAAATGGCTAGAAGGGATGTGTTCTGGAAGAGGGCTTGAATGAGGAACCATTTTATTGCATGCTATAGTTTGCATTTTACTTTGTTTTATAGTTTGGTGCAGGATAAGTCGGGAATGCTCTGTAACTTGGCTACGTTACCTCATACCCTCATGCTGGTAGGATTTGATTCTCAACCCATCAATTGCCCTGAATTTGTCAGCTCAAAAACTGCCCTAGGCCTGTAGCGTATATTCTTCCCAGCTTTTGCTACTACCAAAGTACTACCTTTTGGATCCTTAAGTAGGAAGGTCCTTGTTTGTGCTTGATAGTTTGAGCAAAACTCAGCAAAAACTGGAGGGTTTTCAGGTGTCCTCTTCCTAACAAAGGGAACAAAGGCATCCTGATTTGAGCTAGGAATTAGCCTCTTTCTGTAGGGTCTTTGAAGTGTGTGAGAAGAGGAAGATAAGACTAAATTTAAACCTGACTTTCACAATGCATTTTCAAATTCACAAGGCTAAATTTAGAATGTATTGGAGCTGGACTGAGTGAGAACATTCTGTAAGCTTGCTAATGCTTCCTTAAGAAAGGAGTTCAGCTGACTAAGTAAATGACTTCTCAGAAATCCCTCTGAATAAATTTCCTTGTAAGAGTAATTCAGAAAATACAACAGAATGGAGACCTTTTCTGGAACATCACTGAGAATCTACAGGTGATTATACTTTCCATTACTTAAGTTGTCATTTGTTGCTGCCGAAATGGAGACCTAAATAATGGACTGTTAGGTGTAAGTTACTGTAATGCTAAATTGTTGATTTAATAAAGACATTGATATCACCTGTGTGATAAGGCCACTTATTAGAAGTTGAGAATAGAATAGAGAGCTCACATGTAAATACACCAAATTGAAGTGAATAGAAAAGGTGCTGTTTTGTTCAGCTGCTTTGTTCCTGCTGCAGTCTGACAAAGGATGCTTTACTCAAGGTCTTCCTGCCTTCTCTAGTAATGGCCTTCAGGTCTCTTTGAGCTTTTGGGAAGGCTATTTTGTATGTTCTTAGCTTTTCATCTCTACCTGTCATGTCAAAAAAATAGGTAAACTGTGGTGGCACATTGCATTGCTTCCACATTTCTGTATGAGCTGCTGGATGGCTCATGAGCCCATCTTTGTTCTCTCATCTCTGCCATGAGGATCTGCTCTGTTTGCCACCTGGTTATTTAGTGCTCAGCAAAGGTATGTTGAATTTCTTTGCTAACCTGTATGACAGATGGTTGTAAAGCCCCTTAAGTCTAGTCAGACCAGTGAATGCATGTAGGTAAGTGCTGGCCTTGTCACTACTTGTGTCACATGGTGATATTTATCTTCTTTTACCCATAATTTACTTACCTGTCATTTTAAATAATATCTGAAAGGTCAGTTGCTGGCCTGCTTATTTTGAGTAACAGAGATAATTCATAAATCAGGGTGTCCTTCGTAAAATAAAGAAAAAGAGATGTTTTATTTTTTTTCCTCCTTATTAACCATCTACAGTTTTTGCCTTGGACTTTGGACTTTCTTGCATATATTGTGAGACCTTAATGATTCGTATCAGCAACATATAATATTAAAAGCACTTGAAACATGCACAGCAGGAGAATATACTTTCCAGGATTCAAAGCTGGTTTGGAAGGTGGGCAAATGTAGTTCAGTTAAACTCCTTGAGTTTAATAAAGCATGGGGATAGGGAAGAATTCCAACATAGGATATCATAGTAATGCTGTTTTGTTCTGTAACCCAACTGGAACTTCACGTGATCCAGAAAACTGCGTCTTTGTCTGAGAAAACAACAGATGATACTAACAATTTTCTTACCCTCTTTGGAAGACAGCAAATGAGGTGGCAAAGTAATCACTTGACTTCAGAAATGCCGGCTTTCTGCTGAACACACAAACACACACACATACACACACACACAAACTTGAGTATATTTTTCACTGTCCTTTTATTTGATACTAAAATTTCAATTTGAGTGAATGGAAGAGTGTTTGAGCAAATGATCCAGCCGAGCATTCATTGACAAGCTATCTGTCACTGCCTCTAGTGCTGTTAAGATTAGTTGTCCTCACACGGCTTCCATCCAGGGGTTTATGAGTTGAACTATATGCTTATACGTATGCCTTTGGGGCTTGGTTTGGATTTTTTTTTTATATTAGTTTCTTATTTTGCTGATACTAGCAAGGGAATTGTTTTAAGTTGGTGCATTGTGTATTGAACATTACCCAGAATTGCTGTATTAAATATGTCAGTTGTTTTAAATACAGGAGATCTCTAATCCAGCCTTGATTTGCTTGTATTTCCATAGCAAGCTGCAATGCTTTTCTTGATTGCTGTGTATTATTTTGAGAATTTTTCTCCTGTGAGTCATTATTTGGCAGGTATGTGGTGAACTGTAGGACCCAGCTGAAAGCTGACAGCACTTCAACATCCTGCTGATACTGGTCATATTGAAAAATAGGGGTGGTCTGTTGCACTTACAACTTTTGAGTCTTGTGTTATGTCTTAAACAAGTTTTTAATCTTGGTTTTGGACCAGTTGTCAGCAAAAATATTTTGATTGAATAAAGTGTGCAATGTCTGTTGTTAAAACAGTTCTAGGATATAATTTGAGAACCAGAAGCTATTTATTAGTATGGCTGTTTTCTTGGGATTCAAAAGAAAAACTGTATTGATCTCTTTAACCGCAAGGACTTGAAAATGAAAGATAAAATGATCACAACCAGGTTATAAGATAGTATTTTTACCTAAAAAAAACCCCAAAACTTCCTTTCTCTGCTCTCTGCTCACTTACCTTTTTTTTTTTTTTAAAAAAAAACCTCTCCAGAAGCTCTTCAAGTCTTTCAGCTAGGGATATTTAACACTTTCCTGGTAATTAACACTGTATGCTAACATCTAAATTGAATAAGTATTGTCTAATTGCCTTTATCCAGAAGCAAGTGCTTTAGAGAAATAAGCAAATTACTGATAAACTTGTGCATTGTCAGTGTTGCTTTCCATTTGGGCTAGGAGGTAGGTTCTCCCATTTTCAATCCAGGATTATGATATGGAAAACAGAGCATCCTGCATGTGCAGTGCAAAGATTAAAACCATGTTTCAGTGTCTTGAAATAATGCTAAGTGAAAACATGTGAGGCTGTAGCAGTTCAGAATGGAAGTAGGAAAACAGAGTATATTCTTCTCATTCTTGTAGGTTTGCCCTTTGATGCAATTTCATCTTGTAAAGCAATTCATCCTATTTCTTAAGGCTGCTTTTTCCCTTAGCTTAGTTTTTTACTTTCTTTTAACTTTATTTCTGAAAGTCTTAATTTCTGATTTTTTTGCTTTCACTAAGGAACATCTTTGCTAAGTTTTATTTCCAGGGCCTCGCTAAAGTTTTGTCTAGAGTAAGGAAGTTAGTATACTGTCCAAAATAAAACAGTGGGAAATTCCAGAGGTTTTAGTAGGACTCTTTGAAAGTATAATTTTAGGATATATATTATATATTTAGGGTATGCTAGATGCAATCAGTCAGTGTAGCAGTTGCAAACAAATTTGATGACAAGTCAGGACATAGCAAATGCAGGAGGTAAGAAAAGTAGTATGATAAAAAACATACGTATTTGGGAATTATATGATATTAGGTTTTATGGAGTAGTTCGTGGACAAATTTCTGCAAGTATGGGATCTGCAAATCTTAAAGGATATCGTCTAGCAGTTGTTTAAGGGAATGACATGAATACTCCTGAAGCAAATGAGGAAGCAAAGGACAAAAGCACGAGGAAAGCCAGTAAGTAAATGAACTAGCCTAGGAGTTTCAGGGAATTCCTGATTTGGATTCAAACATTCTGAAGGAATGATGGTATATGTTTCACTCCTAGTTTTTATAGTAGGGGTAGGTGCTATTCCCAGTCCTCTCTTTAATGTATTGAGAATAATGAATGATTCCTAGTCTTAGGAGCAACCTGATATAATAGAATTGGGAAGTTTTTCAAAAGATTAAGCAATGGGCTGGGCAGCAGAAACTACTTAATATGAAGGGATCTAGGTTAAGTGCTTGACTTGTCAAATAAGATTGAGTCTTTTCCCAGGAAAAACTGCCTCAGCATTTAAGAGCGGACATAGGCTAGAAAAATATGAAGTGATTCACTGTTGTAAGACAGAGTATGTTAAGATTTGTAATTCACCCCTGACCATGACCATGCAATGAACCAACACATAATTTAAATGTCTGCTGAGAGGTTTGCTGGAGGAACTTTTGAAGAATTATTTAGGACAGGTTACTATCTGGAAATCAGAGGAGAGGCACTGTGATGTGTCAGCCTTAATTCATGTCATGTTCTCTTCTATGTTCCAGCCTGTAAACATATTATATAATAGGGCATATTGAAAGGAAAATGTGAGTGCTTCTTCATTTTCTGATAATCAGTTTTGTGCACTTACTCTGATCGTCCTGTGTGTCTTAAATTTTCAGTCCTATTGGCTTCTGTGAGACAAACTCAGGTTTAAAGGTGGGATTTAGAATGGGAATTACTCCGTTTAGTTCTTAATCTATCAATTCTGGAGCAGATGAAGTTACTAAATTAATTAGACTGTTTACCTTCTGAATAGTGGAGACAGTTTCCTAACAGAACGGATATTCGGGGGCAGTGCTCTACTTGACCCTGCTTTTCATGAACATGCAAGCGTTGCTGGCCAGGGAGATCACCAATGGCCTGTTGGGCTACAGGGATCCTGCCGTGGTTGAGCTGAGGGTGTGTAGGAAAGAGGGTGCAGGGAGCTATAGATTGGTCAGTACTTAGGTGCCTGGAAATACTGTGGAGCACGTTCTCTTGAATCACAGAGTCACAGAATGGTTGAGGTTGGCAGGGACCTCTAGAGATCATCTAGTCCAACCCCCTGCTCCAGCAGGGACACCCAGA
>JAUBNY010000163.1:1115564-1138625 GCA_032275445.1 Crypturellus soui | reverse complement strand
TATGCCCATTAATGTGGCATTAAATAATTTGGTCCAGGAGTTTTCTCTGCTGTGAAGTTTGGCATTCTTGCAGAAGATTAAGTTTATTTCATTGATTTAATCAAGCTACCTACTACCTTACCCTGTAGACATCACTTGTACGCCTATGTGTATATGCATGTGTGTGTGAGAGAGAGAATGAGATTTAAGAGGAATGAGTAGTTCGGTTTTAAAATTTTTGTAATTTTTACGTACTATATTGGGAATCTTTTTTCAAAGAAGATATGAGTTGAGGAAAACAAAATTTTGAAACAAAAGAGTTGGTGGGATTTTTTTCCCTTGTAGGCCTTTCTGTAGGAAGATCCACTTCCAGTGTGTATATAACCACATGTTTAAATCCTGTATTAAATTGTTGATTTGGCCCAAGAAATATATCATTTCAATATGAATTTTAGATTACAAAGTGCTAGGTAAAGATTCCAATGTTTGACCACATAGGTAACAAAGTTCCTTTATTATTATTATTATTGTTAAATGTTAAGATTGAATTGTTTTGACATTAATCTTTATTCCCCCTTCCCCGTACCATAATAAGCCAGGAATAATTCTATTGAAGTCAATGGAATTAAAATCATGTAAGTCCAAGTCCAATGATGGGAAAACAGCATATGCTTGAAGTCCAGGCATGTTTACATCTGGACTCTCCACTAGGCCTACAATAATAGAGAAATCTGAGCTGCAAAACTCTAAGCCAGACTTGTATTTCCACAGAGTTTTGGTTGGGAAGGGATATTTGCACTGGGAATATTGTCCAAACTCGTAATTAGTTTTAAGAAAAGCAATATGGAAGGAAAACAGATGTTAACCGTTGTGAGGGATAAGTGATTGGCAGAGAACAGAAACTGGGAATCGAGGATTTAACATAAAATGCTTTTAATTGGAAATGGAAATAGCCCAGCGGAAGAAGAAAGCAGTCTTAAAATGTAAGGCATATCTGGAGAGGAACATTCAACCTGTACTACTTCAAGGAAATGAGAACTGATATTTTTGGGAAAAAAAATGTGAGAACTGTGTGCATTTTAGGATGTTCTGCATATCCAGCACATAGTTAATAACACACTGAAATGTCAGGATTGTATTTCATCCACCTGATAGTTACCTGCACTTGCCTCTGGATGGAAAAGGACAACATAGAATTACCATAGAAATATCACACTTGTCTTGCGAGTTATTTGTCATACCTATTCCCCTTTAGGGGAAAAGGGAAAAAAAAAAGTTGGATTAGTGATTACCTGATCCCTTAATGGAAGCATCATTCTCACTCCTCTCCTGCTCCAGTAATCGCAAGTTAATGAAGTTAGAAGGCGTCACGTCTCAGACAACTTAGACACCAGATTCTTATCTCACTCTCTGCAGACCGAAATTCAACACCAGCCACTCTCTGTGTGGCCATTCACATCCCCTACCTGTGCTTTTGCATCCTCCTCTTCCCTAAGGAGAGATGCAGTGAGCACTGTGAGAGGATGCTATAAATCGAGGGCGAAGCACATTGTCCCACCATCATCACAGAGATGGATGACACCGGGTAAATGACACAAGGAGGCATGAAGAAGATGAACAGGTTTTCAGACTAGTCAGAGGTTAATGTTATTTGGGCAGGAATCAGAGACAGTAGGGCAAATCACTTCCTGCAGCAGTGTCATTATCATCACAATATCCTGAAACATTGAAAAGTGATATTCTGATCTAGGGGACAGATATAAATACCCTAGAAGGTAGTTATTCCAACCATATTGCTCTGGACCGTGTCTAGTTGCTGCTACTTTGAGTGTTGAGCATAGACAAAATATTTTTTCTACTTGTATTTATTGAGTCAGTAGAGTTTCATGCTCTAAAAAAAAAGAAAGAACTGTTGAATTATTTTAAACACAAACACCTGAAGACCTGCATTAAAGCAGAAACAGAGGAACATGCTGCCGAAAGAATAAAGCCGAACCTCTTCTACACTATAGATTTGTATTGTTTAACACCCAGATAGATGACCATCTCTTTTTATCAATGTGAACTTATTCATAGTATTTTGATATTTAGGTTTCTCCACTCTTTAATTTTGGAGCTCACTGTTGCTAAACATCAAGTATATGTGTGATTTTTTTCTTTCTTTTCCTTGTTGTTTCCTAACAAGGGGTCCTTCCTCTAGGGAGGGAGATGGAAGTGTCCTGAGAGGGCTGGAGAAATGACTCAGTGATGAAAAGTGCATGTAGCAAGCAGAGAAGCTGCAGCTTCTGCAGTGTCTTGACCTCCAAGATGCTTCTAAGTTTCCTCCATTCCTTCTGCTGCCTGTGGGGGAAAAATGACAATTTGTCTTCATTCATTAAACTGGTTATTGCTCATAAAACTCATAATAGGAAGTTGACTATTAGTTTCAGCCCTGATTAATCCATCCTCTATACTTGGCTAACACTTTTTAATTTTTTCTTAAATCCACCTTTCTGAAGACGTCACCCAGATGTAGAAGGACATTTGTCTTGGCAGAAATACCAGTTATCAATCCTGAGCTAGGTCTGCTACCACAGAGCTGTTGTGGCTGTAAAATAACTCCTGCTGTGAGCAGCACCCACAGCAAATTGCAGCTCCTGGTGATAGCAGCTTCCCAGTGATTTTATTTGCTTTTTTTTTCTCCCAAATGTGTGCTTACCAATCTCCTTCATCAGCATTTTATAGATAAATCTCTCTTTAGTTCCGACATCAGAACAGGATGGGGACAGTGCTGGTACACATTTCAGTGTAATTTCTGTTCTCTGAAACCTACCATTTTTGACTGAAATTCTGCCTGCTCTACACGGTCTTCTTTTAGAGATATTCCGCACCTTCTAGTGTGTGTTAAGGCAGATGATTATAGATAAGCAAAGATTGAATTTATCAAGAAACTAATGCCAAATTATTATCGCAGTAAAACTGCCATGTCTGATTTCTGTGGTGATCCCTAAATATTACATGCACATTGTTAAACCTTTTCATGGGAGATTTTATTGAGCTGAAGCCTAGAGATTTTTTTTTTTCAAAAATTTCCAAACATTTTCTTTTCTTTTCCATTGGCTATAGCAATTTCCTTTTTATAAACTTTGTCTAACTCTGGTTTTGTTTTTGTTTTCGTGCAGATTTTTTAATGTCGTTATTTTGTTGTAAAAGTTGTAATTTTCTCATACTACATAACTCAGTAATTATTCTACTATTTTGTTAGTGTGGACAAATACAATGATCTTGGCCCATTAATCTTTGTTCACATTATGTCCCACCCATTTTAATGTCATCTTCTAATGTAGGAGCCAGTTTTGACACCCAGATAATTTATACGAGTCATGACCAAGAAGCTAACACTGATCTCTGTAGCTACTTATCAGTACCATTTGACTGAGAAGGAGATTCTTTCATTGATACTCCTTCTCTCTCATACTTCTAGTGTTTTCTGATGGTACAAAATGTGTACAGGGCACACATGTGTCTAGTCTGATGTACATGAATTTGTACATACCATGCTCAAGATAGTCCTACAAGTAATTCATCTACCATCAGCAGACATTGCAAACCCAGCAGTCTTTTCCCTTCCCAGTCATTTGGCATGGAGATGACAAAAATGTCCATTTTACAGGAAGGTGAACAGAAACATAAAGCTATTTGAGGCTAAGTCACAAAAGGATTGAGGAACTGAAATATCTTTGATTATTGCTTTGGTAGCCTGATGCAAAGCGAAGGTTGGGTGCCCTTGATGGGACTGAGAGTCCCTGGTGGCAACAGGGAGCCCCCAAGGGTTGTTGGGGGGAAGTTCTGGTGCCTTTGATGCTCTGCTCTGAAGAAGGCATGGGAACATGTAGGCCAGGGTCAAGGACGGCACTCAGAGGCAGAGGTACATGGTGAGTGCAAAAGATTTCAGTCTGACCACATCAGCTTGCTTAGATTTCTTCTACTTGAAAATACCATTTTCACTTCCCCCTTTTTAACTTCCTATTTTACTATGTGATGAAAACAGATTGAAATCCACCGAGTGGATGCCATCATGTCGATTTTCAAAATGAAGCTCTCCTACCCACCTCATTATCTAGTGTCTGTCCCTGCATTGCAATTCAGGAAGGTTTCTGAAAACAAAAATCCCAATTGCAGAGCTTTTGCTCTGCTCTTGTTGCATCACTTCTGCATACTGATTGCAGGAGTTTCTTGACCTGTCTGGATGGTCTCTGTTCCTTTCTCATGTTTCTGTAGTCAAGCTAGACAAGGTTGTAACTTATGTATCTGGAAATATTTTTGATTACCCCCCAAAAATGAACTAATTGCATTGTACAGAGGAAAGGAAAGAGAAATCAAATAGCTAATATACTCTTACTGCTAATAGTGGTGTTTAATGGTACTTAATACTTATCTTTTTCCGGACTCAATTAATTCTTCTATTTTTTCCTTTGTCTTCCTATTGTCTGGATCATATGGCTTGTAAACACATTAAGTTTATCTCATTTCAAATACTCTTTCTGATGTGCCTTAATATCAGTGTCTGCTCCCTGAATATCTAAAATCTCCAAAATCTGATATCATTAGCTTTCTTCCCAAATTGCCCTCATCAATGTGCCCAAAATACTTTGCTGCAAAGCACCTGCACTTGACCTGCAACCGCTTCAAGAAGAGAATCCATTTCTCCCCAGATTTGTATCTTGGTTGTTTAGCCTTGCTTCAACTTCTATTTCCATTGAGACAGCAATAGACAGTGTAATGTAGTCTGTTCTGAATTTGCTACTAAAGCCAACTGGTTACCAAGCATATTTCAAGCACTGATTTATTTCTTACGATATCCTCTAAAAAGCAAAGGCATCTCTGCATTATAACACTACCTATTCTTCTCATGTAAAGAATCCCAGCACTATATTCCCTTCTGTGCATGTAACATTAATACAATAGTGACTACAATAGGCTTTTTTTTTCTCCTCCCTAATTAGCATTACATTGTCATGTGTCTCTTTTAGCTTCTGGAAAGAAAATGCTCTATGAATCTCCTGATTTAGGAGTATCTTGTCTTTGTTTATGAATTACTTTTGAAAATAGGAAGAAATTCTGATTATTCACTGCTCTATTACCAAAAAGTACATTGGTATTATTCAAAATTTCCATATTGTAAAATGCTAATTAGAAGAAGGTAAAATAAGCTTTAAAAAGCAGTCTCCATTTCAGAAGAGCCCTTATGTCATTAATAGAAGGACTTGAAGGAGATGCAATAACACAGGCCAGAAGGGGCAACCAAGATAGATAAACTTCAGCCCTTCACCTGCCACCAGCCAAGGAGTGACCTCTCTGAGGCAGAGGAAAAAGCAGGAAAGACAGAATCAAGCATGGTTTGAGGCAAAATCATATCAGCCCTGCATTTTTACTATCAATAAAGTCAATATCTTTTACAGTCAATAAACTTTTTTTCCCCTACCCACTGGTGTATTATCCTCATCTTTTCCCATAATTTCCTTACCTTGCCTGTCCCTTGGGAAGAGGCATACTTTTCCTTTGCTCAGCTGCCGCTGTGCCCCTGCAGCTGGGGCTGTGCTGATTTCACAGAGTGGAGACGTTCGGCTAATTGCATTTTGCAGCACGACCAACCACCTACAGAGAATTTCTCTCTGAGGGGGCCATGCATCTTCTCAGTGTAACTCAAGATGTCTATTAAGCATGCATTTAACGGAACTGACAAAAGTAGGCATTAGAAGCCCAGGAAGAGGAATGCAAAGTGAATTACGACACCAATTGACTTTTCCACTGCAGAGCAAGGCATTGAAGTCTCCCCTCTGGCTGTGTGAGAGCTTGCCATGCTGCTGCATGGCACAGGTGAAACTAAATCACTGCATTTTATGTGCACAAAGCACATGCTGGAGAGTGAATGCAAGTGATCTGCAATACTCAGGCCATTTTACTAGCAGGGCACGGGACACAAGAGCCACTACCGTGTGCCAGACCAGAGTGCTCTCCAACCCCAGATCCTACCTCTAGTAGCAAGAACTACCTCCAGTTCTAGCTCTAGAACAGATCCTTAAAGAGGAATATGAGAATTAGGGCACAGAGGTATCGTTACCTCCCCCAGCTTCTCTAGTTCCTTTCTGAACTCACTTAAACTTTTTTCCTGCATCTCCACCAATATTTTGCATCAGGGAGTCTCAAAATGTATGTGCATGCTGCAGGAGGAAGTCATCATTTCATCAATTCCATTCTGGCTCCCCTGTTAGAAGAAATAATTAGAAGTCATTATCTGCTTAACTTTTCCATATAATTCCTGATTTTATTTCTATCAGTAGTCACTATTATCTCTTTCCATCCTGGCCTCAGATTATTTGACAGGTTAAAATTGTTATTTTTAATTATTAATAAATTGATATCTTTGTGCTTATTTCAAAGTTTGTTGCTTTTGCATTGCATCTAAAGAAACTGTAAGTGCTGGAATGCTTTTTTTTTCCTAAAGATATTAGCTGAAATATCCCATGAAATTTGTTACCCTTGTACCTTTAGAGAGTGGCAGCTATGATATTACAACTGCTTCCTCCTGCAGCAGACAGCAGAGACCATGAACCTTGCTGATCTCAGAGAGAATTTTCTGCTATCTCATAAGTCATGAACATGAAATGAAGATTTTCTCACTGCCAAGGCATTAGGAAAACTTCTCTTCAATGAGGGTTACTTAAGGGGCAGTAATGCAAACTTGGTCTATGTCAGATTCTGCTGATGTCTGGTGGTTTATGACAGTTTGCTTTAAGGCTGAAGCACTAATCAGATGAGGGAGAAAGCGCATCCTACCTAAAAGGTCTTTGCTTTCAGGTGCTTTTAGAATGGAGAATCTTATGATGGTCAAAAAATTTATGGACTTATGTGCTCGCTTCTGGAAGATTTGTATCGACTGATTTCCAAACACGTAATAATTACAGAGGAGAAGATACAGATCTTGGTCATTGCCTGCCTCATTTCTGTCTTTGTCCAACAAGGATAATCTAGGAAAGTAAATAATTATATAAATGTATAGTAAAATCCTATGGATATTCCCAGCATTTCCACATAGAAACAGGAAGAATGTTGTCTGTATGTGATGGATTCCGTCAAAAACTGTGAACTCTGTTCTGCCCTGGTCACCTCGAAAGGGGACAAGCAAAAAGTCAGCATGATGCTGTTGAAGACCTAAACTGTTTATCAATATTCATGAAGGATGGGGAATATATGGTCTCACATCTGAGAGAAAGGCAGACTTTTCTGGAGGGAAATGAAGAGGTTAGAAAGATCTCTTTTTGCACAAGATCAGATAACAAGGTAATTAGAACTATTACAAACTGACAAAGTACTACGTCCCAAATGAATTAGACTCGATAATTCTAAGGAAAGTCACAAAGAAAATAGGAAAACCCTTTGGCAGAGATTTCTGATGGCTCACTGAGGATGTGGAAGACTAAAGAGAACCGATAATGGCATTCTCATATTAATGTTATAGGATAATACAGATCTTGAAATATGTCTGTGGGCCTGATCTTAGAAGATGGGATAGTCTTTCCCTTACAGTCTCAATTTTTTTTCAAAAATGGCAGATGACGGACAGGTAAAGCACGAAAAAGCAAAGCAAGAAGCAAACTGACAGCAGGGCTTGAACTGATTGACTATACAGAGGAGTGTAAGTGGACTGTGAATCCTCAGTTGTTCCTGAGATTTTGCAGCAGAGAGAACAGAGCACAAAAAGAAAAAAAAAAAAGAGAATGAAGAGCAATGGCATGACTCTGTATTGTGCCATAGCTAGCAGAAGTCAAATAACATTACAAATAAAAATATAAATTCTTTTGATCTTTAGATTCATTTCTGCATTAATCCACAACACCATCCGGCTAATGCACCTAGGTAGCCTCCATTACCATGATCGTTTTTTTAATTTATCCATTACAATGCCATTGTGAGAGAGAGGCTGTTTTATCTGATAGATTTCCCATACTGGACAGGCAAAGAAGTGCAGCACAAAAGAAGAGACACCTAAATCTTCCAAGGCACTAGCATACTTGACATCCATTGAAACAGGGATCCAGCCCCAACTTTTTTGCTCTAAGTCAGAGCGGAAAAATGAATCCAGGTCTCTTATTCTTGTCAAGATTCTTCTCACCATGTTCCAAATTTTTGGCACTCAGCCCCAAATGGGTTGAGTTTGCCTACTGCATTTCTATTTTTTTCCAGAAAATTCAACAATACATCTGAAAAGATAAAAATCCTAAGATAGACTTAGTTTCTCTAGAAGATATGTCTTTCTCTAGAGAGACATGACCATGATAATTTAGCCTCTAACTTAATTTTAAGTACCTCATGACATTCAAAGGTTAAAGTGTTAACACTGGTGACTTGGTAATATGATCTGTGGATACAAAGTCAGCCTGACTTTTACATTGCACTGGCATATTTTTCACTTCTGTGTTATGCCCTAGTTTGGTGCACTAGTAAATAATTGCCCCATTTCACTCAAGTAGAGGTTTTTCCAAGGATAAACTAAAGCAGTTTCTGTATCTCCCTTAGTGTGGCACTTGGCAACAGATTCAGAACTTGCACATATCCACAGAGTATCAAGTATCTACATATGTAATAGGTGTTAAAGTTATCTTTTAAGTCAGGGGACAGACAGTCAATATAATTGGTAAGATACAATTTGGGTGCCTAAATGCAGATATAAACCCCATTTCTGATGTGCAAATCAGGTGCATGCACATATGGGTATATGGGAGGGCATGTGGGACATCCTCACCTTTCTGGAGTGGCTGCCCGAGGTCAAGCGAGATAGACTAAGGCATGTCAAAGAGCTCAAGACAACTAAGTCAAGACAACTATATGGAGCAACCAGACATCTAGGGTCTATTCTGCTGAATTTGTCTGGATTCTGATTATACCAACTCCGCTGAGTGTATGGGAGTTTATGGGAACTTAGATACCTTCTCTGTATATAAATACTGGACAGATAGCTTTGAGTATCAGCATCTGCAGCAGGATTTCACACAAAGTATTCAAAACAACATTAAATGAAATAAAATTAATCATTTTAACTAAATCTCAGTTCTGCAAACATGCAGATTTCTACATATCTATATGTTAACAGGATGGAAATCTGGCAGTCTCTGTAGTTTTGGCTTCTACAAGTAGCATGATCATTAGGGTGCAAAATCTAAACAAGCTCTTCATAGTAGACTATTACAGTAAAGTATGTTAGCCAAATATTTTCCATGGAGGGAAAAATATGTTGATGCTATCTATATATTTTGTGCTACTAAGCCAGGTGTTTGCACCAGTCTTCAGTACCACAGACTGTATTTTTTAAAAATGAAATGCTCCCCTGTTAGATCTCACCAGCCCACTGTTTGCTTTGTTTTTCTTTTGTTTGTTTTGTTTTGTTTTTCACTGCTTGCGCTCTCTTTGGAAAGATGACCTTAATAATGGATCCTAAAAGTTAGTATATGACGAGTTTAATTAAGTGGCACTTCAGTTACTTTGCTGGATCGGAACACTGTCTGGGTGCTGGGGAGAGGTGAAGGGGGAAAGGAAGTGGATTAAATTGCATAGTCCATCTGTTGATAAAAGCACTTATCCTCTTCAGATATTTTTTTCCTGTCCATCAGCTATTTTTGAAAGCACTTCAGCTTATCTCAGACCATGGGATGTATTGAGATAGTGGGTGACTTCAGAATCTGTGTGGACATATTCAATCCCTTTGAATAAAATACTGGCCACCAACCAGAAGTTCTGACCTGGAAGTAGGCTTTGCATGAGAGACTTTAAAATGAGTAATGCACTTTTGTGTGAAAGTCATTGGGAACTGGGATGCTGACTTTGACCTACAAAGACTCCAGGAGGTCAAGAATACATAATAAATCATTTCTTTTTCTGTCCTGGCATACTGGAAGGAGGAGTCCTGGCTAGAGCTTCTACAGTGCAGAAAAATGACAAGCATTTTCACTGAGGTTCTTGCTTTTGTTAACCAGCTAGACATCTTGTTCTCTTTTTCTTTCATCTTGTAAGGCTATAGAGGCTTTTCAGGTCTTTGCTGGTGCTATATTTTTTCATTTAGGGAATAGATGCTTGCAGCACAAGACAAATGCTGGTAATTTTAATCTAAGGTATTTGTATCAATGTTTTTCCTCTAGCTGTGCAAAAGACTCCCCCGTGGTGCTAGGTAGACCCAGAGGTTGCCTCTGATCGAAGTAATTTGCCCTACTTGTGGTGCGAGCAGATGCAGTGACGAGCCCTGGAAGAAGCTGTCACAGGATGGGACTTTATCTGCAGCCACAAAAGGATGGGCAGGCACCACACAAAATACAAAGAGGCAGAGGAAGAGAGAAAGCTTTTCCTGCACAGCTCTCTCTGCTCCAAAGATTGCTTCTTCAAGTAAACATATTGACTTTTACATCACCTTGTCACCCAGCATGTCTCTCTTAATATCTGTCTACCACCCGATTCATCCCTTCAAAGCCCTAAGCGGAGAGTTCTCAGGGGAAGGAGCTGTCCTTGTCTTCCTTACTCACGCAGAAGGTCCCTAAAGCTTGATACCTGCTTCTGGATGCTAAGACAACAATAATAAATAGTATTAAAAGCTGCAGCAGATGCAATAAAACATGCGTTTATGTGGGTTAGCTTGGCGCATACCTAACAAATCATTTAAACTTTTGAGCATGTATGTATATATATAAATAAATATCAGCAATAAATAAGATGAAGCTCCATCTGGAAGAGAACTCTTGCAGTGGTTAATTTTGTTTTTTTTGCACTTATCTTTCACCTGCATAAGGGATAAGAATAGGGTTGCGTTGCAAATTCTGGGCATTCAATCTCTCCTCAATGAAGGTTTTGCTATAATTCTCCTAATTTCAAGCTCCTGCTTGAAAAGGTAATGGCAAAACAGCATCCAGCCCATTTTTGCAGTCATCGGCAGCTGACTCAGTTGATATGTTTCCACACATTTAAGTTGCTGCATGCATAGTCAATCCCCTTAAAAGAGGTTGCTCTTCCACATCAAATAACTTTTGCAGACCCCAAATCCAGATTTTAAAATAAGCATAAAAATTAACATTTTCAGGATATATATCATCACTCCAGCCCAAGTTCCCTGGAGGGAGTAATATGCCATAGACAAAAATCTTTTTCTTTAAGAGTTTAGTGACGTTTGTTACACCAGATTTTCTAGAAATAGATAAACCCATAAAGAGAACCTCTTCTGTGGTTTTATTCATCTCTGGAATAGTTCTTAATGTTGAAATTTCCATGCACAGTGGACATCAGAAGTGTTTGAGTCAAGGTGTGACAACACCCAAAGTTCTGACTTTGGCAATTAATACCAATAATACTGTATCACCTGTTAGATACGTTAAACCACTGGCCAGTGATATTCATGTCAGTTGATATAATTTGACCATTGCTATGTTTGTTAGTATTAGTCAACAGGAACTTCCTATTCAAGAACCAACAATTCCTAATGTGCAAAGTACATTTATAGTTTAAAGACTATGTTTGGTAAACCTAACATCTTTACATTTCTGTTTAGTTTGTTCAAATTCCAGAAATGACAACCAGACATTACAAAATCAGTTTAATCCCTGAAAGATCGAAGACTGTTTAGTCTAGAGAAGACTGAGGGGAGACAGGATAATTGTCTAAAAAAGTTGTAGGAGAGATATTCAAAGAGAAAGGGAGTAAAATCGTTTCTCTTTGTCCTCCTTGTGTAGAAAACAAAGGCTTAAACCGCATCGCTATAGGTCTAGGGGAAAGTTCAGAGAGGATTTTTTTAACAGGAAAGTAAAACACAGAACATTAGCATTATTGCAATGCTAATGTGTATCACATTGCTTGGTAGGCTGTAGGTCTCTCTTAAAAGAGAGGTTTGCAGAAAGACGTGAAATATTTATCTTTTTTTTTTTTTTATGAATCCTTTGTTCAGGTTTTCAAGGAATGATCTCTCGGTGTTGGTCGAAAGTGATCTTTCTACCTTTTTTTTAAATTATTATGCCATCTTTTATTTTGTAGGAACCATTTTTCTATGCTCTACTTCTCAGTTTCAATAGTGCTGAGACTTTGGGGGCTGGGTGTTTTCAGTAGAAGTAAACTTTTGTTCAGCTTTCTATATGTAGGTAATATGCCATCAATGTATCCCCAAATCAAAAAGCTCCTTTTGCATGCAAGCTGGTAAACTATTCACAGGTTTCACAGCGGTTCTTAGTCTTGACAGATAGCCTGAAAAACTAACCCAAAGAATACTATTACAGTGAAGACTGGAGCGGTGAGCACATTTATACAAAAGAGCAGAAAAATGCAGCCCTACTCCTAGTTTGGCTTTTATTGTTCTCATTGCTACTGTTTGACATGAGTTTCATATAATTTCCTGCCCCTTCTGTGTTTCTTTTTCTCATTCAAATTTCTGTTGTAAAGACTTAGGGAAAAAAACAAAAACAACAACAACAAAAAACCCCAAACCAAACCAAACCTAACCAAAAACCTAAAAAAAAAAAAAAAAAACCAGCAAAAGTTGCTTCCGCTAATTGGACTTACTTGAACATCATTTCCGTTGTGTGGCCCACCCTAATGTCTGCTGGTGTTAAATCACTGGAGGAGATATTACATGAAGACAAGAGAGCCTTACCCCTGGGAATGAAAACCAGAGGAACGCATCTTTATATTAAGATATTTTATATGTGCTAAAAGCTCTAAGTTCTCTAAAACCCATGCTGGCATTCTTATTTAAATCTCGTTTTTCACAGGTGTCCAAAAATAAGGATAGTCTCACATGACACCCTTTCTTTGTTAGCTTTGTCCCAGTGTCCTGATCACTTCTTCCTAACATCCGACTCCTCTCTTACCCATTCCTCTTTCATTTAGGCACCCTTGAGAAAACAAACAAATTTCCTTAACCTGGTAAATGTGCAGGTTAAATTGTGTGGTGGCTTTAGAGTGTGGCAAAGATGTTAAGTATAGAAGAAAAATAAAAATGAAAAGTTATGAGACTCTTTCCTTATCGCTCTGTGCCTGTCTCTATCATTTTACTTTTTCAGTCTTATCTAGAGGACTGATCCTGTGTTGATTCACACCACAGCTTTATTAATCCTCAGGCTTGTGGGGTGTTGGTGGATTGCAGAAGCGTAACTGGGAAATGACTCACCTTTTTCTGAGAGGAAATTTTGACTTTTCACTCTGAAATTTCTTTAAAAGTAATATATTTAATTGTGAATGGCAATAATTGGGAGAAAAAAGAAAAAAATAAGGTGTCCTGTGGTAATTTTCTATTGGGATAAAATCATCCCTTAAATTAAATTCAGAAAGCATATAATGTAAGTGGTAACCTCCTGATCATGTCTTGGAATTTTAGAAGTCTCACTAAGTGCATGTTTCTTGACAAAGTTTGCAAGATGTGGAAAAAAATACTATGAGAGAAGCCACTTACAGTATATTTCAGGCTACTTAATCACTATTATTGTTGTGATAGTTTTGCCCTAATCTATGTGTGATGATAAGAATTAGATAGTTAATAGAAGCTGTTATTTTTTCACAGCTTCTTCAAATATTCAGAATTTTACATATTGAAGCATCACCAAAAAATTAAGCACTTTCCTGTTAATAGGAATAATTTGCTCCATTCTGCAGTAAGTCAAGCTTGGACTATTATAATTCTGTTGTATTTAATATAGTTCAGATAATTCATTTTCTCTTGAAGATGATAAAATGTATACAATGTCATTTTTATTATATTTCTCTTTCATAATTTTCTTCATTTTTTTCTATTGAAACACTCATTGAAAATGGAACTATTAAATGTAGTGTAAACATTTTTGAATTGAGATGTTAACATTTAAAAATTGCCTCATTTCACTTTAATGTGTTTTGCTGTTTTCCTTACCTAATTATCATTCTTTTCAATATTTATGTTAACATGACCTTTCTCTAACTGAATGGCTTTAACTGCTTCTCAAGTACTTATAGCATCATGATTTTTAAATTAAATTATGTTTGTCATGGAAAAGATTGCTATGCAATCCATAGAACAGGGAAGCGAAGGAAGGAATAATTTTGCATTAGTCTCCAAATCTGAAAGTAATAATAATGTTATTGGTCTGTTCTTCCAATCAATGCAACTGTATGTTTCAGAGGAAGGATGACTTTGTTTCTTGTTTGTGCTTAGAGAGATTCCACTAAATTTAATGCTAGTCAGAAATGTCAGATTGACTAGCTGCAAAAGATTGTTTAATGTTGTAAAATGTTTATCACTTTTATTTATTATTCCTTCATCCCAGTGCCAGAATTAAAGTTACACCATATAACTTGGCTTGCCCAGGGGAACAGATCACAGGAATAGAGGCAGTAAGATTTGGCTCTGCATCTTCTTGAATTGTCACGTCAATGTTATCCCACCCCCAAAGCCTACTCTTGCAAAATCTGTGAGGTCTGAGGTTTAAGTGCATGCAATAATATGCAAATGCAGAATTTTCTTGTAAATAGATGGAGATTTTTACTTTGATTTCCAGAGAATCTTTCAGAGGATATTTATCTTGAATTTAAGAGTAAGGACTAGAAAATCAGGTCAATTTCATTAGGAAGCCATTTCTCCTATACTAGGTTCCCAACCCTGGAAGAAGACCACTATCCCCTATCCTAACTATCCCAAACAGGAATCTCTGTCTAGAGATGACTTAGAGTGAGTGAGAATGGCCTGAACTGAAGCACATGACTGGCACACAGTAAGAAAGAAAGAGGGAAGAAAAAGTCATGAAAACTAAATATTTATATGAGGTGTAGATCTTTAGAAATCAGATTGTAAGTAATTTCTTACTAATTAACATAGTTTGATGCATAGGAATTTGAAATTCTGGATGCATCACTTTTTTCAATTTGTTTGTCATAAAAATTATTTAACAGAACTCACAGCTACTGCAGTCAAAAAGTTCAAACAGTTCCATCCACAAGTATCCCATCAACCAAATCCTAGCCTATAAAAGATCCTGTGCTCCTTCAAGCTCTTCTTTCATCAGGACCTCAGTAATCAGGCACATTTTGAGGTCCTGTTTTCTTCTTTCTTCTTGTTTAGATTGAGGAGTCCCTTATTGGAAATAAGGTTGAGTTTCGTTCCCTTCAGACTAAGTGCATGTGGTCTCTTTGCAATTCACTCTTTCTCTCTTTTAAAAAAGATAGTAATTAAGGAGAAGGACTGGAAGGGCAGTATCTCCAGGCAAGATGCCATAGATGAGTTGGATGACTCCATGGATATTGCAAAACATTAGTGTTAAAAACCAAAAGGATGATATTGAGTGAACTGTTCTTGACCAACTGCCTTAGGTTGCCTTAGCACAATAACACTAATGCAGTCTCTCCCTACTTCCCTCCTGCTCCTTCTCCTCGGGTTTGACTAAGCTTGATGCTGAGCAAACACATTTTATTGTCATGGAGAATGCACTAATGACTGGTAGGAGGAGCAGAGTTCACACTGGTGCCCTGCACCACAGTAGGTAACTGGAGTTGAAGAAGACACAGTCACTGCCGTGAGCTTTGGAAAAACAGCAGAGAAATAGTGGAAGGGGAGGGGAAAAAAAACAGAGAGAGAAGGAGAATGCAATCATCCTTTTTTATGGGAAAAGATGTCAAACTGTCATGTTAGTCTCTGCTGAGGCTCTGAGTGCTAACGGTTGCCAGGGTAACTGTTGTGCCAAGCCTCAGCACTTATGTATTTTTTTCCATTGATAATTGCTAATGCGAACAAGTGCTGGCTTGCACTTTACACCTGCCTGGCTTGTAAGTCTACCTTAATTAGATGTGCCATGAGTGAGGAAAAAGTAATCTGCCCTTTCAAGACAAGTGACAGGTAGATAAAGTGTTGCTTAGGCATTTATTGTAACAAACTTGCTGACAAAATTACTATGAATTGTCTTCCCTCAGTGCACATATACTGCTTTTGTTTACTGAATCACGAGTTTAAGCTTCAAGTTTCATTATACTATAAAGTTTGAGGGAAACAGACCTGGTGAAATTTTGCTTTTGCCCTAAGAGTTCTAAGTAAGTAAATTATTCTCGGGCATTTCATTTCAGATGCATATGTGAGAACAGGTTTTAAAATGATGGAAAGATATGAGGAAAAAAGGAAAAAAAAAAAAACCACACACACACAACCCCCCAAATTTTTTCATTTTATTATTGAAAGTAGTAGTAGTAGTAGCAGTAGTAGTATTAGTAGTAGTAGTAGTAACTGAAAATGGTTAATTAAGTGTCCTGGTGAATGGGTAAGGAAGATCTGTATAGAAATTATTGCGATGCTAATGTGTATCACAATTTCAGAGTGAGGAGTGTCTTCAGAGTAGTCAGTGGTGTTTGTCCAACTCAAGACATTTTGAAGGTTTATCATGTCTAAAAGTTAGTACTCCCTGAAAAAACAGGTTTAAAACACCCGATAAGCCATGGTCTCTTAATCACTTTCATAATTAAATTCCCTGACTGGATATTTTGGGCCATCCTACAAAACTCTATAACCAAGGTGGAAATCTCTCTTGAGCTGCACAAACCTGCCCCCAAAATTACAGAAAAGTTAAAGCTTTTCTTTTTTGCTTTTCTGACCATAAGGTGATTACAGAGCTTTCCATGCTTAGTTCTTATTCGCTTTTCAGAGCTGTGTCATGTCTGGCCAGCTCCACTGCTGAGTGTGCTCACTCCGTCTGAGTTTCTTTGATGTTGATTTCCCAATGTTCCTAAATGAAGTAAAGTTTCCTGAAACCAATATGCCAGAGAGAATTAAAATATGAATAATACATTGTGCTTATTTTAGCACCTTTCATCAGAAGTCCTCAGAGAATGGCACAGAGGATACCATGCCTTTTTGCAGAAGAGGAAGTTGAGGTGCAGTGGCACAGTGGTGTTATGTTCCTTTTCCGACATCACACCATCAATAAGAGCAAGAAATATGAGAACAGCACCCTACTCTAACCCTCAAAAATTATTCAACACCTAGATTCTTCTGCAAACACCCCACATCTCATGTATTGGAAATTCTGATGGTTTAACTTTTCTTCATTTTGAGTAATATCAAAGTTTCCAAATCTCTTATTCCTGTGGGATTGCTTGAGGATTTAGAAGCTGTGAGTTGTAAAGCAGTGTTGTCCAGGACAACATGCCAAGAGGCTTGGCAAGGCAGTATTAAAAGTGAAATTAGTGAAATCTTAAATATATTCTACTGCCCTCCATAAGGCACTTGCAAACCCTAGATAGTGATTTAATGTCCAGAAAAATAGTGTCTTTAGAGGAATATTCTTTTTATTAAGTTATTCAGACTAAAAATGTACAAGACAGGAAAGCTGCTGAAACTGCATAGGAAAGCAAAGGATTTATAACACCTTATTTAGAGTGCTTTTAATTCATGTTTTTAGAGATATTCATTTATTTATGTAATTCCCCCATGAGATAGACTCCTGGGATTAAATTCTACCCCCACATTCCTGCCTGGTCACACTGGTGTAGTGATGAGAGAATTTGGAGTACATAGAAGTAATTGAGAGTGGCATGTGGTTCCTAGCATCGCTAAGCCCCAACCTGTAATGAAGCAGTAGCTAGATGAGCTTTAGCTGGATGAGCTGCTACATGCAGAAGTGTGTGATTTCATGCTATCGGTTATTAATGCTGATCAAGGTATACGAGTCTTTACAAAGTTTACCAAGGTAGGCATTGGAGTTTTGATCCATCACACTTTCCAATATCATCAGAAGGAAATTTGATTCACTTTTCAGTGAAAAAATTGACCTAGATTTTCAGCTTCACCACTGGATTGCTTATAGAAGCACTTGTAATGGAGTTTATCCACTAATGACTGTTACTAAACTGGAGCAGCAAGAGTATAATATAGTGGAGAAATACAATGCAATAGCAAGTGTTGATCTGAATATAAAGAAGAGTAAATCAAAAAGAAAAGTTTAGGAGAGGCATGAATTATTTTATTTCTCTTTCACAATTAGATAAAAAGCTACAATCTCTTTTAATCTATATCACGGACACAATCAGATTAACTATTTTATAGATGTTCACTCTAATGTTATAATGTATGAATCTGGAAATATCATAACATATATCAACTGAGTTCTGAGTTCTGTAAATGGTTTAGCAAGAGATAGCTACTGTCTAGAAATAGCAGCTCTGTTCATAGAGAATTAGGGGGAAAAATGCCAATCAGAAAAAGAAAATGTACATCTTAAAAGTATTAGGGTTGCTCAAGGCATTTTCCATTTATCTCAAAGTAAAAATGGCATAGAAGGCTCATGAGACTTCTTTCCTAGATGGATGGAAAACTGGACAAGTTTTCCTTTATACTGATGTTTATTGGGAAAGCACTTGAAATACTATTCTATGCAATTTTACAGAATCCCAGAATGGTTGAGGTTGGAAGGGACCTCTACAGATCATCTAGACCAGCAGGGGCACCCAGAGCACGGGACACAGGGTGGCATCCAGACAGGTTTGGTGATCTCCAGAGAAGGAGACTCCACAGCCTCTCTGGGCAGCCTGTGCCAGGGCTCTGTCATCCTCACAACAAAGAAGTTCTTCCTCACATGGAGGTGGAACTTCCTGTGTTTCAACTTACACCCATTATTACCCCTCTTCCTGTCACTGGCCACCATGGAGAAGAGACTGGTTTTGATCCGTAAATTCAATCCATGGTTTCAGATAGACGTGTCAAAGGTTTTTCTTAGTTAAGGAATTCTATTACTGGGCCATCTGATAGACCCTATCATGGGTAAAATGATGGTAAAATTGCTGTTTTCTCCTGTTGACATGCTAAAGTAAAAGTAAGTAATGGGGTCAGGAAGTCCTTACCCATTAAGTCAAAGCCACGATGAGCTACCTGGGTCATACACTCTCTACCAGCTGTCCAGTGTTTGAGCTTCTGTTCTTCTTGAGCTGTCCAGTGTTTGAGCTTCTGTTCTTCTTGAGGGCCTCAAATTAGGCATCAATCACAGGATTCAGGAATCAGAGAGACATCGAAATACTACTTTGAAATAAATGTGGTCTAGGAGTCATGTAAAGGGATCCTATGTCAGGGGCAAATGCAAATCCCATACAAGCATTATGAAATGATGCATTTGCATATTTCTTTTGAGTCCTTCATAGGACTCACCATGTCTGGTAGGTACTTCAGCATCTTCAGGTCTGGCTAGTTCTTCAGCCTGTGCTTACTGGGCACCGTGTGGTCTTTGTTTTGTGAAATTTGAAGTAAAGTAGAATATTCAGCATATCTTCCTTTTGGTTAAAAGACATAACAATGGAACTTCTTCTTGCCTTGGGAGTGGTTGGTGGTAAAGTCTAGTTCATAAGACTAGTCTCACCATGGTTTCCACAATAATTACTTCCCAACACATGCCAAGAAACCTCATGAAGAAGAGGGCTAGCCCAGACCTTCCTACAAGAAAAGGATCAGAAAAGAAAGCAAGGAGCTAAGCATGATATCAAAAGCAGAGTATAGATGTTTGCCACTTGTCTGCGTGGCATTCCTCACTGATTGTGGTCCTTTTTTTCCCATGCAGATAGAATTGTTCTGGCATGTGTGTTCTTGTGTATTGATATAATGCTGCTTCTTCCTCTTCAACTCTGATATATTTTTGAAAAGGATCATCTCACATTCCAGGGAAGACTGCAAGATAGCAGAGACTTTCACAAGAAGTTTAAGCAGCGATTTTAGAAATTACAAGTTTTTTTTTTTTTTTCCAGATTATTTTCTCTTATTCTATTTTCATCTTTTCCTGCTTCAAACCTGGGTCAGCAAATTGATTTTTCCTCTGAGTTCAAGAATAGCATTCCTTCTCAAGTGCTCATCACTTACGAGTGCCCATTTCATTGTTGTTAGGCTTTGGAGCTGTTCGATCATTAACATTAAGCTGGTGCACAGCCATGAAGTCCCTACAGTGTGGGATGCAACTAAGGTCAACTTTTAAGTGCAAGTCAAAAGAGAAACACACTGTCAAAGAGTAAGAAATTAAAGGGAAGAAAATGTAATGGTAGAAATTAAAGAAGGAAAACCCCCTAGATTTCATGAGTCATTTTGATCCACTTCTTTCATTCATGTTAGTGCAAGCTAGAGTAGTTCCACTAAAATCCATGATTAAAAAAAAAAAAAGAGAAAGAAAAAAAGAAAAAAAAACAAAAAGAGGGAGGAAATTTAAGTATTTCCTCTTGGTACAGACATAGAATACATAGAATTCAGTTATACTTGTTTAACAAGATGCACCTTTCTCTCACCTAAGCTCCCATAACCATGAACATGGCCACCTGTAGCCACACAATGCAGTTAAATTGTTTCAATTAAAGCATCTTCTCTAAAATTTAATTTTTGACATCGCCTTGAAGAGAAAGGAGAGCTAAAAACTGTGAAAACAATAAATCATGGCAACTCTACTGATAAGCTGTAACTCATTAAATCATTGTAACTCTATCAATCACATGCATAAATGCCTACCCTTGCTTTTGTCTAGGATTCCTGTTAGGACATGATAAATAATACATGCTATTGAGGGGATTTTCTTTCTTACATGTTTTCCTAAAAGTTTTGATGCATTTTTTCAGGTATTTCTCTTAATTTACCTTTTGCTCTTCTTGCTGTACAGAGCTTGGAGAGTAGCATCTAGTAGATGGCAGAGAGAATAAAAATCAGCAACCACCTAAGTGCTGGTAGAAGAAAATTCATCTCCCTGCCCACAAGAAAGAGTATTTGTATGGGGATTTATTAGCATGTGCAGACTTGGAGGAGTACTTTAGTATTTGCTGCTGGTGTAAGCCTAAAATAAGCCAAATTTTGAACATATAAATGCACAAATTGCATGAAGGAAGAAAAACAACTTTTTTTTTTTTTTTTTCTGAAGAAAGCAACATTTCTTTTGGATCCTTTCTCTCTTCTTTTTTACCCTTGTTGCTTTCCTATCCAAAGCAAAGGTGATGGGTAGGCTTGCCCCTTACAAGACTTACAAGTGATATTGTCCCTGCAAATTGCAGCCCTTGATCGCTTTTCAGGCAGTTTGTCCTTTCTGCCCCTGTCCCTGCTGGGTCACAATAGCCTGCTGCTTGATGCATAACAGCTAGGAAACAAGGGAGAGAAGAGGCATGAACCAACTAGCAGAAGTCTTCTCTCCCTGTGATTTTATTACTGTGACAGTGGTGACTCAGACTAAGCCTGCGATAGGAGCTGGTCACATGTAGATAAGCTTGAGCTCTGGCAAGCTTAAGTTTGAAGCCAGATCCCACATCAGGTTTAGGTTCAGGGTCAACTACCTCAAAATCTTGCATTTCAGCCTCAAATGGCAGCAGCATCCAGTGATTAGATGACCAATCATCATTTCTGAGAGGTTTTTTGAGAAGTTTCTTATGATTTTGACTCCACAAATAACCAGAACTAAGGGAGCAGTTTCTGCTGTGGGTATTTCAGTGAAAACAGCAGATCTGCTTCTGCTCCACAAAAAAATAATAAATAAATAAACATTTAATGCAGTTAGTCATAATAGGAGAAGAACAGTTAAAGAGAAGGGAGCTTGTAGGCAGATGAGATTGTGATCATCTTCTCTCTGAGAAGTGATTACTCATTGACTTTCATCAAAGATATTTAGTCGATAGAAGAAGTGTCTAGAGAACTATCCACAATTCACCCTCATTTACACACACATAAATTGCTAAATCTATCATCTGAGCAAGTCGTGTACCAGATATTGTTGCAATGTCAAGACCATCTCCCGTGGTGGGTTAATAATTTGTGAAAAGACAAAGCCAAAAGAAGGATTCTGGCTTGGAATGAAATGTTTTGATGTTAAATTACCCCTCCTATGTCACCATCTTTATATATATACACACAAACACACACATACATACACATGAACATATATACGTTTGTGTGCGTATGTGTATGTTGAGTAGATGAACTTAAATAGATAAGCGTACCTAAAGTACAAGAATATCTTTGTTGACCTCATAGATACTGGGATGAATAACAAGAATGAGTGCTTTTATCTCAAGACACAAGTTTTAATGTAGTTATTTATATGTATATGTATATGCTTTTCCTTTGCAAGTGTATAACACTAGTCCTATGTTCTAGCCTAGGAACAGAAGCTTTTATACCTTATTATAGAGTAAATATATTATCTGCTATATTCTATATACAGGACATATATACAGGACAAATTTACTGTACAAATACTTTAAAAATCTGTTAGCAGATTATAGTAGTATCAAAAAGTTTGAAACGATTTTGTGTAATGTCAGTAAGAGGTCAGAAGCTTTTCTGTATATAATTAAAACAACAACAAAAAAGAGGATGACTTAAAAGACATTTGAGTCAATGTCATAAAAAGTGCCCTCTCATCCATTTTATTGTGGTCTAGGCATAGTTGTCAATAAAAAATGCACATGGTTATGATATAGAACATATATTTATTTGAATTTTTTTTTTCCTGAATGGAACAGGACTTCTGCATTGCATTTTAGTTAGAGGAACAAGGTTTCTAAAATTGAAGTTTTTTTTAACTTTTTCTTTTCCTTTTTATTTATTTATTTATTTTGGTAGGATGGATATATTCCACCGCTTTGAAACATGGCTTGTTCTCTTCTGGAACATTGTTGAAAAACTGTAATTAAGGTAAGAGAAAAATTCAAAACTTTTACAAAGTTTACAGAATTTCATAGTATTGCAGCTTCTCATGGTTTTAGAAGTGCTGCCTGAAACTCTCCTTCTGTGTTTTTTATTTGTATTTCATTTAGAAACTCAAGCTAGTTTGTTGTTGCATTTTAATTCCATAAAGATTTTATTGCTACAGTAGCTTATTTAGACATCACAGCACCTGTGGGCTTTTTTTGATTTGTTGTCAGAGATGCCATCACAGATATAAATTTTACCAGTCTGCAGGAAGAGATTGCCTTTCTATAGGAAACAATTCTTTTCACAAATAAATAAATAAATACAAATAAAAAAAATAAAAATCACCTTGCAGGAATTTCAAGGCTCAGGATCTAAATCTGGATTTTGAACATTCTATACTTGGTACAAAATTTGAAAAGCAG
>JAUBNY010000163.1:1072493-1093883 GCA_032275445.1 Crypturellus soui | reverse complement strand
TCAGGCAGTCTCAGCATTAAATATGTCCAACTCCTAAAAAGTAAATAAATAAAATAATAAATAAATAAATAAATAAAAAGGTTGCATCAAGAATATTTAATTTGCAAGTATTTTAAAACCTAAGGAAAACTAGTCCAGGTCAAACTGCTTTTAAAAAATCATTCCAATTTGAATAATTGAAAATTGAATCCGACAAAGATTCCTCTAGAAAAGAGAGGAAATATATATATATCAAGGCAGCAGAATAAAATGGAAATATCATCTGCCACATGTAAATATTTCAGATGACTTCCAGACTGCATATCCTGCTAATGGGCCTTTTCACATATGCACTTCTGTTAAATCAAGAAGAATCGTGACTGTGTCAGCAGTTACACAAATGTAAAACTAAGCTCTGCAATTATCAGATACTGTATTATGATAATATGGCAATTCAAGTTAAAATTAAAAAGTTAGGTCGTCAAGCCTATGTATGAGACTCAACTATATATATCTATTTTTTTTAATATGAAAACCTTGTTCAAAATACTAAATTCACCCAAAGCGTACTTTTTATCTTCAATGCATTAAGACCTGAATCCAGCCTGACTACACATAGGATCTAAAATGAGACAACTCAGCCAGAAGCTTGGTTATCTGAGGCAGGATGTAATAGCCCTATGATTTGTGGAGCCTGGGATAAGTTTCCTCTCATCTACCTGCAGAAATTTACAGTGTGGGTGTTGATATCAGAGCCAACCATCCTCAGTCCTCTGTACAGTGAGAAATAATCACTGCAGGGCACCATTCATCTGACCTGTCTTAGACATCTAGAATGAGATGAAATATGACCCCAAAGTGTCTGTTTCTCTTCAATGACTGTAAAAGGACCCCTGGGTCACTAGCTCAGATGTCGGCATCTCTACTGCAAATGCTTAAGTTAGGTGAAATGAGTCATCCCAGTCTTCATAAATTTTACAACATGTGGAACTTTTTTTTATTGCATTACTATAAGCTAAATCAGCAAAATATTTTACCAGGAATTTGGATTTCCATAAATGTCATGTTTTTACTTCTTTAGAAAGCAAAAGCTTTCCATATATATATCTTGCTGTAAGCAAAATACCTGTAAAAAACAGTAGCAGCATGGGGACTAATAAAAATATTTATCTTTTGGGTGGGAGACATATTCCTCTTGAAAAGAAGAAAAAAAAAGAAAGAAAAAAAATTATTTATACATTTTCAGCATGGCTGAAAGAGAAAGGCCAGTAGAGATCAGTCTAACTTCATAATCTTATTGAAGTACTTTAGCAGCTTCCCCAGAGTGTCCTCCCTTTTTGGTTATGTGGTGCATACCTATGGTGTCTTTTTACAATTTTGTCACTACATTTCATTGCTTCTTGTGTTTCAAATGCTATTTGCATCAAACTCTGCTTTACGATCCATTTGCAAAACACATCTGAAAACCTTTCTTCTTCACTGGTTACCTCTTGCCTTTTTGCTCTCTCTTTTCAGTTGCTATGATTTGGATCTCTAAAGTCTATATTACAACTTCAAAATGCCTTTCAAGAGATAATTTGTCTGAAAAAAATGTTTGACAAAATGAAACAGTGTAATGACATTACACTGTGTAGTATTACAGTATAGTATTACTTTTAATAATTAATTGTCATGTAGTTCTTTTCTTTCCATATTTGTCCAAGACTGACAGTACAATATCAAGTTGTTTATTGATTATTTTTCTTATAGTAGTAGCAAAGAGATTCATGAGAGACAGATAATCATAGTTCTCTAGTAGTATTTTATTATTTAACATTTAATACCCTGCAAGAGTAGAAAGGTCTCGTTTTTACTTAAGCAAAGGTAAGCAGTTTCCCTTCAAGGTGTCGTATACTAGGATGATAAAAGCAGTCAAAGTTCTAAGGTACTGAATGGATTAAATCATGTGAATGCATTCCCCATAAGAAACCCCTGCATGATTATGAACTTGCATGTTCAATAGACTTCCTGAAACTGATTGGTCAGCCCACATGGTACTTCATATCGAGATGTGGATGAAGTAAATCTGGAATAGGATACCTGAACATAAACAGCACTTGGTGAATCTGGCTATACTGCTGTCAGAACCAAAGTGTCTTGTCCAGTACTGCATCATCTCTCCAAACACAGAGTGTTTGTTCATTCTTATATGAAGGATTTTGAAGAAACCCTGAGGAGCCAGTGTAGCACAAAGATGAACCTTCAAGAGTGAAAACACAGCTGTTGTGTCTTGTTGAGAGTGTTGGATTGGCATATTGGCAGGATATTAGGAAATGCAGGATCTCTCCAGGAAACACAGGAGTCAACACATCTGGGGGTCTGTAAGGTGTTTTCCATCATGCATCTAATGCATACTATTCCATACATCTCAAATGTTCTAGGAGGACGTCAAGAGCCATAATCCAAGTACAGCTAAAATGTCATATCTCTGAGTTAGATGATTCATTGTCAGTATCATATCACTGAACTAAGTTTAAAACCATCACCTGTCGTATCCTGTTCCATGTCTCTGCGAGGGCGTTATGTTGTTTGCATGTAGCCTAAGAGATGGGAGCACTAGAAAGGACTGGCGATGTCCTTCTTACAGAAAACTGCAAACAGTGAGGGTCAGCTTGTAGAATAAAGGGAACTTAAAAAAGAATTTGGATTTTCTTTTTGTCTTAAAAAGTCCTGGGGAAAGATATGTTTTGTCTTTCTGTTCCTATGTATGTATGTTCCTTTCTGTATATTTATCCTCAAATTTTTGGTATCTATTTTTAACAATAAATAAAAGAGCAAATAAATGAAGAGAGAAAGGAAAGACAATGAATGAAAAGAATGCAAAGTATGATAATCAAAATGGAAGAAGTAGCCATGGAGAACAGAAGGTATTCAGCTTTTGTTCAGGTTTCTGTAGTATTTCTCTTGTAGATTCTTTGATATTTAATAATTTGAGGTTATTCAGCTGTGAGCAGAATCTTTATAAAAGGCATCTGTCTTCAACTTCAAAGGGATAGTTTCTTGAAACTTAAAGACACTTAATATCTTGCAGATCTCTTCATATTTGTTGAAATCATCCTGGAATCAGCAAGCTGGCCCTCCAAACAAACAAACAAAAAACACAAGAAAAGATTAGCAGCTAGTCTTTTGAACACACATACAGATGCACAAACAGACATAGGCACACACATATCCCAGATCTTATATTCCATAAGTAGAAGTAAACTGCTAACACTTCATGATCAAGAATATTTTCTTGAAAATTTATTATTATAAATTCATACAAAAGTAACAGTATGGTAAAAGATGGTGTTATTTTTGTTTGTTTTCTGTAAGAAAGTCAAAATGATAGATAAATAATTATAGGATGTTTGAAAGAGAAGTTGACATTATCTGTCCCGGAAACACATAGAAGAGCTATAACTCTAGAGAATCAATTGGATTGAGCTCATGATAGTGTTTTAAGGCCTAATAGCAGGGGACTGCAAGAGACCAACATGACAGGAAAGGCAGGGGAATAAAATACTATATGATCAGATAAGGGAGACAGGTAAGATTGTGATTACGGGTGATTTTAGCCTCCCTAATAATTACAGAGAAACCTTTGTGATATTAGATGATGGCATGTGGAATGACTGACATAACAAATGATTATTTCCTGAAGCAATATGCTGAAGATTCTGCCAAGAATAGCTGCTAGATCTGGTGATATTCATTGTCCAAGGAATTAATAAGCATATATGAAACTGCTCATCCATTTGACCGAGTGTTGAAAGTATAAAATAAGGGGTATTTCCTGAAAACTGATAGCAGACTGTCAGCAAATCTTGAAGGATAAAACAAGATGTTAGGAATCATCAAACAAGAGGATGTGTCAGGAGGGATTTACTCCTGGAAAGTGAAGGCCTAATACTACCATGTTTACTGTGTTTTCAGTCTCACCGTTACAGCCTTTACACGCTCTAATGTACCTACGATCTTAGTCTCGATAGAGACAGTTCTGCTCTACATCTACATCTCCACTCCCAGGACTTTCGCTCTACCATGCTCTTGGTTTAACACACTAGAAAACTAAGATCTCATTTTCCTTCAGGCCTATACCCGAACACCAACTTATATGTTTTGTTGCCAGTCTCCAAGACTTTCTCTCTGAAATTTATAGAACAGACCTTTATAGAGCAACTGACTCCATCCAGCAGCTTCACTTCGCACTGAAATCATGGGGACCCATGACTCTGTCTGATAGACCTAAATTAAGTTCTTGTGCAGAGCAGCTAGAGAAGGCCACATATAGTTCTGTGTGTGGAGAACTTTTCTACAAGAAGACCAGATAGGTCTCAGGAGCTGTAAGTAAAGGAGTTTTATTTATAGGTGGAGAACTCAAAAAAAAAAAAAGAGATATTTTTCCATTTTCTTTTGCATAGAGAAGTCTGTGGATTGGAAATAAAGACTGGAACAGAAGCTTTTCACAATTGTGTATGAGACTGATTCTTCTGAATGAGTAGAAGACAAGACAAGCAGTGTATTGCTTTAGATTTGGGAGGAACTTAGACAATTGGTCTGACATATCCTGAATTAGTTGTACTGTTATGTCTTTTGTCTTACTGAGCCCTCTCAGAAAGCCTAACTTAATTTCTTATTCCTAAAACTACCGCTATCTCCACTGTATGTACATTTAATGTAACTGTTCTAAACGATGAAGACTCGTGGAGTCCTTTTTTTAGTGTCAAGCTTTTGTCCTTTCGCTCCCAATATTCAATATTAAGATAATACTTCCCACTCATTTAATCTTTATAAATAAACCCATGTAGTATAGGGAAAAAAATTGAGCATAATCTTGCAGGTCCAGAGAAATACTGGAAGGCACCTCTGGAAGCTCAAGGTCCAATCTCCTGCTCAAAGCATGGTCAACTAGAGCATGTTGGTCAGGTTCATATCCCATTGGATTTTGAGAATCTGCAAGAATGGAGATTGTGTAACCTGCCTGGGTAACCTGGTCCAGTGTTCAAATCTCTTCACATTGTTTTTTCTTTAATTGGAATTTCCTGTATTTCAGTTTGTGCCCATTGTCTCTCATCCTAACACTGAGCGACCTTGGGAAATGTTTGGCTCCATCTTTTTTACTTGTCCCTGTCCAGTATTTATACAACTTAATAAGATCCCTTTGACACCTCTTTCTCTAAGCTAAAAAATCCCATTCCCTCAGCCTCTCTCTGTATGTCCAGTCTTCTTGGTACTGCAGTCCCTTAATCAAACCACTTTCTTGTCCACTTATTCAGCCTGTACTTGTTGTCCTTGAGGAAGACGAAGTGGAAAGTCTTCATAAAGACAAAATAAACAACATCCACCAAGCTAGCTATATCATTGCAGATGGCTTGCTCACGTTGTTCTATCATATCTGCCTTCATGCAGAAGGTCTGCCCTGGCATCAAGGTTCTAATAAGGCTCTTTGCCTCACAACTCCTCACGAAAGGAAACATACATGATTTAAGTAAACCTTAAAAGATTAATAATGAGAACAAAGAAAGATTTTCATTACAGGAAAATACAAAATAAAATAAAAGAACTTGATCCAAGTTGCAATGAAAAATGAATGAAGAAGATCCAGAAAATAATCCTATAGTGAGTAAAATTTCAAAACTTTGTATAGAAAATTAGCCCCAAAAGTCCTGTAATGATTTCCTAACAGTCTTTGTGCATTCAAAGCTTATAGTGCAATAGCCTGTAGCATTTCATTTGAAACACGGAGAAATATTTTTCGTCTGTTTATTTTTTTAGAGCAATGAAAACTTATGTCTGCTTATGCATCACAGAAATGCAAAAAAGTTTAAACATTTTCTTGCTGCCTTAATATTAATTTGATTATTTCTTAGTTTCATTTCAAGTAACACTCCACTTTAATCTTCACATCCTCTGAAAATATTTTTACATATAACTTTAATGAGCTGATAATGTTGAAGTGGATGCTGAATCTACTGTGCTGGATGTTTTCTTCCTGCCATAAGGCCTACTTTTTCTCCAGTACCCTTTCTTAGCCTACCAATGTATTCATCCCTGAATACAAAACATATCTTCAGGCACACATTTCTGTTTCTTTTTACTCCTTGGGGCTTTCCTGGATAAAATAAGGATTCCTATATCCATATTCCGAGGATTCCTATATCCATATTCCGAGGATATGAACAGTAAATTGGGAATGGGGACAACTGGATCTGGGAGAATGGGAGGTTTTATTCCAATTTTGATACCAAGTGTTCCCTGGTATCCTGTTTCTTCCTGAACGTTCATGGGCTAAGATCCAGCACATCCTACCAACACCTAAAATGAGGGCACTGACAACCAGAAAACACTCCAGTGGGCTCAATTCCTAGGATTGGGCAGGTTCCTAGGATTGGTTCTAGGCATCAAAGGCGCCTAGATTCAGGGAATGAATCCCTGAAAGCTAAACTAATTAATTAATTAACTAATTATTAACTAAATAATTAATAATTAAACTAATTTGGAATCAGAAGTTCCTAGGACTGCTTCTAATATCTGTAATACTATATATCTTCTATCTAGCCCTAGCCGATCTCTTGCAGCAGAGTTCTTTGCTGGTCATTTCTATTCAAATTGGGATATAAAGCACGTATGTACTCCTATTGCTCTGGATTACTAATTATTCCCCTATTTCTACATATCTGGAGCTATGAGGATTCGCAGATTATTAGCACTGTTAACAGTAGTGCTGTTAGCTCTCTAAAGGATGAAATCAATATCCATAGCATAGAGAGCATAGAATTTTGATTTTAAAGAAACTATAGGTGCAGTTTCACTTCATAGAATCTTACTTTAAAAAAACAGCTGATATTGAAGATTGGATAAAACAGCGGAGGCTTGAGGCACATAATGTGCCAGCGGAGGCTTTTTGTGAAAAAGAACTGCGTCAAAATGGGTGAACAGTTATTGTGAGGATGATTCCCTAAAGGGTTTATAGCCTCTTTTAACTATTTTAATATGTGTGAATCATAAATCTATAAAAAATCTGAACACCACTAACTCTCAAAGATCTAGTTTGAAGACAATTCAAAGAATATGATTGTATATGTATGTGTGTATTATATATATGTTCACCATTTCTACAAATATATGTAAACAACTTTATGAAAAAAAACTATTGTATCTTTTGCTTTCTCCCCTTCCTGATTGTATCAGCATTGCAAAATATTATGAGACTAGTCTTATGTGCAGTACTAACAATTACGAAGAGAAGGCATGGGATGATGCATATCACCTTGTCTTATGTAACGTGGCCTACTGTTTGATGCTTGAGTTCCCTTACTACTTATTTGTGCTGGAAATAATTGTTTCCAGAAGTCAAAATATAATTTGGAGGAGGAAAATTCTTTCCTCACTGATGAAGGTGGAGAAATACAGTACATGTATATACATGTACTGTATTTTTCCTTTTAGGGTATAATTACTTCATATAGTGTCTTTTGTTTGTTTGCTTGCTTGCTTTCAGTCTTGCTGCATTTATGCACACATAATAGGGAAAAAATATAGGTGTCAAGAAAAAAAGAGGAGTATGTAAGATCTATTGTTCACAAATGAAGATGTAGAAAGACAGTGAAGAAAGCAATCATGGATAATGTAGCCTGTAGGGTGAACAATAGTATGACAATAATGTCAGCTAAGAATTACAATGAAACAATTTTAACTTGCAGCAATCTCACTTTAATAATGAATTTACATGCACTAGAAGCAATTAAAATATGTTCTGCTTAAAGAAAAATAAAAGTTTATAGAAGCCTGAATATGCTTCATAAAATGAAAATTAATGTTACATGAAAATGAGTATAAACTGATGCAAGCTGTATTACATCATTGGTTTATATTATTGACAATCTTTGATTTCTCTCATTTCCTGCTTCTATTTTACAATTGTTTTGTCCTCAATTGTTCCACTTAAAATAAATATTTGTTAATCTTGAAAATGCTTACATATGTTCTGAATCTGAAGGACTACTTAGGGCACAGAAGTTAAGCATGCTCAGATGTCTGCAAGATGTCAACATTAAGTGTAAACTCCTCATATTAAGAAACTACCTTGTAGTTCAGTCCTAAGTGAAAAATATTTTCCTGAAAGAAGGACTGTTTATCTTCATTCACAGGCACTCTTTGTTCTGATTTGGTTTGGTTTGTTTTCCCACCCATGCAATACATTCAGCAATGCTTTGACCAACTCACTTTTAAGTAAGCTTTGTTATAATCCCTGTGATAAGCCTTGCTACAGGACTCCCACTATCTGTGTTGTCACAGAGGATGTTACAGGCTCATCAATATAAATATTTTCTCTTATTCAACCTCAATGTGAATAAATAAAAAGCTCATATGTTGTGTTCAGGCTTTTACAGACTTGGAGTACTTTACATATTTAGGAAAGCATCATCTGTTGAAACAATATCAGAACATAGAACATGATTTTCCTATTATGATATACACCATCCTCAATAGATCATTTTCAGTATGACATTCTCATTCATTTACTTCTTTCTCTATTTCACTTAATTATTCTTTTTTTCTTTTTTTTTTAAGCATACTCATCACAATCTCTTTGGGTATGCATGTAAATTATTAAGAACAATGGGTAATGGCTGACTGATGTAAAATTAAGTGGAATAAGATTCAGCTGCACAATAAGATCTATCTCCTGCCCAATACCTCACTTCTTCTCTTCATCATAATCTTTTATCAAGAGGTTTTTCATTGTGCCCAGAAGGTCAACAAGTTTAACCTATACTGACTTTTACAAGGATAAAGAATCTAGAACTGTGGAATTTTCAAGAAAATTGTTTTCAGCTATTGTGAGGATAGAATTAACACATCAGTGTGATTTTTTTTTCTAACTCTGGGTGCAAACAATAGAAGCAGATGAGAGAACCCGAATAATACCTTTCCCCAGAGCCATCACAAGAGAGCAGTAAGCCCATAAGAGCCTCCCACTCTGCCCAGTACACACACAGACACAAACACACAGGAGCACAGAGGCACAGCAGTGAGCACAGGACCACAAAAACCCAACCAAAGCCAGAGATCCCCAAAGTAATCCCAAGGATGTCCTGGGGGAGCAGGGGCCACTTGACACCATAAGGCAACAAGAGCGACTTTCTGGAGCACCCCATGCACTAGAGGTCACTGTCTGGGCAGTAGGATTCAGCATGGGGTGCCCCAAAGAGAATGTGAGAATTGTGCAAGTCTGACTATGTGATGTAGGGGAAAAGCAAGGATCAAGGTTTTTTGGGGAGAAACGTGTAGATAAACAGAAGAATAAGACTATAAAAGGGTTCAGTCACGAGTGACAGAAACTAGAGAGGGTTATTGGGATCCATGTGTCTGTGGTGCCAGTAACTGGAACAAGTGAGCTTAAGTACATCCATATGTGAAATATGCAATTGTGTGAGGTTAGGAATTGCTTTATTGACACCTAAATTGAAGTGGGATCAATCACACACCAACTTTTAAGATAGATCCTTGTCATATTTGGGCTGGTCTGAAGAAACTGGAAGCAAGAGTTACCATAGCAGTCTCAATATGGAAAGAGATTTTGTCTGAGTTGGTGAAGAATTTATAAATTTTTGCAAAGGTACCAGAACAAACAGGCAATAAATCGGAACTAATCAAGTTTCCACAGTAAAAGTTAAGCCCAGATAAGACTGAATTTTAAATTTTTTATTTTGTACTTGAAAACCTATTTTGTCTTTAAAAAAGGTAATACTTTTACTGTGATTAATCACTCTGAACAAGTGAACCACATTTTGCACTTCCTATAGCTGCTGAGTGGTCTGCAGCAACTTTGAGTTATTAATGTCTTTTAAAATTAAATTCTAAAAACATATATCTTTATTAAATTATAGATAAGAGTCAAAAGCATGAGTACCAGTTTTCCTCAACAACAGTTCAAAATTATAAACCTAGGAAGACACAATGCTGATGATCCTGACTTCAGCATTTATGAACTGTTTCACTTCTTTGTGACCTTCCTTTTTCTAATTAGGCCCTCAAATGGTCTCCCCAGAGTTAATCGAAGGCACTGCTGCATACTAAATCTGCCACTATTGTGCACTGATCAACACCCCTTTTGGCTATTCCTAGAGAGAAATTCCAAACAGGCAAATTTTTTTCATTCTTATCCCTACAAAGAGTAGATCACCTTCTAGCCAGACAGTGATGAATGGTTTATACACACACACACACAAAAAAAAGGAAACAGAAGAATTCTGCAGTATTGCTGGTGTCTACAGTGCCCTTACCTTTCTATCACTGCCTGAAGAGATTCATATAAGGAGACATTATTGTTTAATTGTCTCTCAAAATATGTATCAGGTAAGGAAACAGTATTGTGACTTATGGTTTATTTTTGTCAAAAAATATGTTCGCAGCAACTAATGCCTATAAAGTCATAGTCAGTCAGTAGCATAGAGTCCATAAACATCCAGAAGGGAACTCCAATAGTTATTTTCTCTCTTTCTTACCCCAACACAGGGCCAGTTATATTCACCAATTGACATCCAATGCTTTCCTAAACCATCCTTTTCCTAACTCATCCTTTGAAAGATCAACTTATAAGAACGCACTGACTCATTGTATATTCCAGTGCTTGTTTATTCTTACAGTTAACAAGATTTTTTATTATATACTCTTTTTTTTCCCTCTTCTGGACCTCATCTATGTGGTTCAAACTTATCTTGATATATAGCACTCATAACTGGATATAGCAGGCTGATTAGGATCTTATGAAAGTTGAATGGAAATGAAGATTATTTCATGTGGTTTAATGATAACACTCATATTTATGAATTTAATGTGAAGTCCCCTTTTTGTGACAAAATAACATTGTAGTTAGTGACTGACTTTACATCCTTACATCCTTATCTGCAAAATGACTGTCTACCCAGCCTTTCCCCAATTACAATGTCCCTGTGAAATTTAGGCAGTTGAAACTTGAAACACTAGGGAAAAAAAAAAATTCTTCTTCATTCTAATGCTTTTCTGACAAAGAGAGATGTAAAAATGGTAGGTTTTCATTAAAATGTACAACAAGAAAGGAATGTCTTAGGTCATCTTAGGCAATCTCATCAGTTCCCTTCTTAAACCTATGAAAATCTATTTTAAAGTAGTTGGATCCTCTTCCTCAAACCACTGGAAGAAGGACTTGAAAAATATATATTTTTATTATTGACAATTCTATGAACAAAATCATGAGAAAATGATTAAAACCTGAGTTATTACAGTCATGAGAATTAGATTTTTCTCTCCTTCGTTGCCTATTGAACTGGGAAATGATTATTAAAATTTTTAGAGGTCAGTGCCAGTCTTCAAACTTCACTTCAAAACAAAATGTCACAACAGGCTAATGATAATTTTCCTTATTTTTTCCAGGCCTAATTCCTATTGAACAAGAGCATGTAGCTGCCAGTATTGCTTAGCAATAGACTAGAATTACAATCTGGGACTTTACCTCTTACCTTTAATCCCTTGGTTTCAATTTTTTCAGTAATTTGTTTCTGAGTGAATCTGGCTTTCGTACATCTCTTTAGTAAGCCTTCCCGTTTTCTTTCCATTTCCATCCCTCAGAAGCAGCAGCACTGAGCTCTAGCTATTTTTCTCTTTACTTTCACAATCCTTTATAAGAAGAAGCTAGTGTTAAATTTGTCAAAAGTCTCTATCCTCCTGAAATGACTATATTTTTGGACTGTAGGTTTACAGAGAAAAAAACCTGTAAATACAAAGTATGCTTCCCTCCACAAGTCACCACTAGGCATTGCTAATGCTAAAGGAGAAGCATTTAATGTCATTAATGTTTCTGTAGTGTTCAGACACCAAAGGCCTCTGACTTTTATTTCTGAAATACATATATTATAACTCAAGTTAAACTAATATAAGGATACATTATCATCATCATTATTATCCTCTTACACATGTTAAATTCCATCCTGGCAAATATTTTTGTGGTCTTGACTACTATGAACATAACCTTGAAAACAGCACAGACTAAAAAAAAAATTCAGAACTAGTTAATGTCATTTTTCCAAAGGCATAGTAAAAAACTGTCTTGATTAAGGGTGAAATTGGCCCCCCTGCAGATCTGAAAGCATTTGTACCACTTGAATCCCATTGAAAACCTCCAAATGGAAGTTAAGTGGAGAATTCTGCTTTAAGAGCAGATTTTAAATGTTCCTGATTACGTAAAACCTATAACTTTGGTTTTCAAAAGTACTAGCGGTGTTCAGGCTGGTAAGATTTTCATTATGTCTAAATATTATTTTCATACTTTTTTCTCTGATAGATTTTTTTAATAAATAATGGAACCCCAGGAAGCAGTGATGTGGCTGTAATAACTTGGTTTAGTAAAGCTCCTGCTATTAATTAAGAAACTTTCATCTTTGAAGTGCAGAAGAAATAAGAACTTCCCCTTGAACATTATATCTAAAAGTAGATTTCCCCTTGAACATTATATCTAATCAATCCAGAGAGAATTAAGACAATTATATTTTATCAGAAACATGTAGAGGCAAGGATCAACATGGGGATGGAGTATGACTTTGGTATTAATTACAAAACTGTTTTAGGAAATAATCAATCCTTTGTTAATCAGGGCAGGTATACGAAATGGCAAAGGAATTATTTACAAAGGCACAAGTGTGAAAAATATAGACAGGAGATTATGGGGATCAGTCTCTGAATAGTGAAACAATCATAGTTAGATCTTTCTTTGCATACTGTGTTGTTTTTCTAATTGTATTCTATTCCAAATATCACTAATTAACTTAGAAGGGAAACATTAAATGTTGTAAACCATAAGAGACACATGAATTAGAGCATTTCATTTTTTCAATATAGCAGTTATATTCACGGAATGCCTGATTATTATTTTTTTACAGTCATAATTTCTGAATATATTTATGTTGATTTAAGGTACAGGAAAGATATAGTCTCCTCATTTTTTCCTGCAGTACTTCCAAAATGCATGGTTGAAATGAGTGTCTGCTGAAAACTTAGACTAAAACTTATCAAGAACAAACCAAGCAGATCACGTACAAACAGAACCTGCCTTTTTTCATTTACCGTTTATTTTCATATATCAGTGGATGTTTTATGATATCCTCAGCTCGCTGACTGATTTGACCATCTTAGTCAAATAGAAAGGAAAATAATAACTGTCTCCCAACAAATAACAATAATAATAAATATAAGAATCAGGAATTAGAATGGTACTAAACATAGCTGTTCTTCTTAAACATGACATTGTTATTTCCAAGTCTGAAAAATTGCTTAGACCAATCTCTTCTTCCAAGCATACAATGGAAGTAAAAAGTGAGACAGAAAAGAAATCTCACTTCAGTTGAATTTATGGGAACAAACAGGGATGGTGCCTAATCTCCTGCTTATTAGTCTCCCTAAGCATGCAGTGAATAAAAACAGAAAATGCAAGTTTTAATACATCCTGTAACTCAATCAGTAGCTTGGCAGATCTGTCTTTTTCCATTCTTCGTACAGCTAGAAGAATGTCTGGGAGGTGAAGAGCTTGTCTTACTGAAGATTAGGCTGACTTCTAACAATTAACTTTTTGTTTTTATATTTATATACATATATATATGTATATTTGCTACTTATTTTCCAGTAGTTCCCTGTCTTTTTTTCCCTCTAGTGCTTTTCAGCTAGTTCCTTATGTTCATTGTGTATATCCATGACTGGTGTCCTGCTAATACAAATCCAATTCTATTCCCATTTTATGCCAATGTTGCAACTTTGTAATGATCCATAATCCATATCTTGGAATTAGCATACTATTAGTCTGTATTAGATTGCTTCTTATTGACTATCTTTGACATGCATTAGTTTAGTGATTAATCTTTTTGCAACAGTACAGCTTGCATACTCCTAATATCGTAGTACTCGCCAAACACGTCTGTTATAAGAGATTTTGTTATGAGGAACTTTCAGTGGAGTGGTCAGACAAAGTATTGTACGGGAGGTGGAGGGTTCTAGTGGTGGAATAAATTATCTAAAAATCTCAGAAGTCTTTAGCTAGCTCCAGTTTCTCCTCAAATCTCTCAAGACTCACTGTCTGACAGCTCCATTTTATTCCTTGCCTCCCCTGTGGTTGCATTAAGCATTCCCCATTTATGATGTAGCTTATGAGCTCTTGGCAGTAGGGTCCTAACTTTTTGCTCTGAATTTGCCCATAGTGCAGCAGGATATGCAGCAAATAGTGATTCAATCCCTCTAGGAAGACTTTTATGGTGGATGAAAGTTAATGTGTCCATTTATTTTCTTCTGCCAAATTTCTATTATGTTTATTAGCCCAACCAAGCAAGAAGGAGGATGTTTTATCAAAGACAGATTGACTAAATAAAAGATTTTATTCCACTAGAACTTTTAAAATTAGAGAAATGATCCTCAAATGGGCTATTTTCTCAGTTCAGATCTTTGACTCTCAAAAAAATTCACACTTCCGGTGTGAATTTATCTGAGATCTATTGGAGTATGAGTTTTAAGTACTTTATTATGGAAGAAAATCAAGGATTCAGTATTCCTCTTCTGTAAAAAGGGATTGTTTTTTTCTTACAATTTGGCTCATAATGGCTCAATGTGTCCCTTTCTTTTTCCCCATAGTGTTCTTTTTCATTAACTAAATATCCATCCTGTTCAAAAGCTCTTTTCCTCTCTCTCTCTTTTACATCTGTCTGTGTATCAGAAAGAGATTTCTGAGATGTTCTTGCCTCACAATATGAACTGGCATCAAGTTTTCACAGCTTAGCCAAAAACCTAGCAGCTAAGCACCATTCTTTATGACGATCCTCTCCAAGTCAGCTTTCACTCTGCACTGACATATTGTCCAAAGAAAGAAGGGCCAGCTCTGAGCACTGGCAATAACCTTTGACAGCTTTACCTGATGTTAGCTGAATGCTTCCCATTATTCAAAATATACCTGCTATTTCCCTTCAAGACCTTCATTCACCAGAGTGTCTCCAGGCTGTTTTTGTCAGGGTTTGAAAAATGGCTCACTGTGAGTTTTTGATGCAAGTTAATACAGTGATAAGCACAGTAAAGTCTTCAGGAATAGCAAATCATTAATTTACTTCAGAAAATAAGACTTCAGTGATGAATAAGCCCCGTAAGGATTCTATAGTTTTAAGCAGCTTCACTGGCAATGCATGTCTGAAGTGCCTGAAAGAAAAGTAAAACATGCTACTAAACCAGTAATTATTTTATACAGTTGATCAGCAAACAAGCTTCAGGACAGAGGGTTCTTGACAAAGTGGTTTTAGATTAGACTTCGCTAAAATGGATGATCTGAAATGCTTTATTTTAAACACATCGTACCTCATAATCATAGGCACAGATAACTGTAAGATGTGACTAAGAGTGGAGAAGAAAGTTTTAGGCAAATGCATCATTTTGCCTTGTCTTCGCAAATGTAGCAATATTGTGAGTCAGGTCCCAGTTTCAAATACATTAATAAACTAAGTGAGTCTTGTTCATGGATATGCACACTGGGATGTCCTATGAGTAATTCTGACATCTCCAGTCTGGACTTTTTCCTCCCATATCTGCTGTCTGAGTGCAAAGAAAACCTTTCATCTGATTTGTAATGGCACTTTCTTTTGCTCATTATACTTAAAATCATTTTCCCTAATCTATCAATCATCCTTTAAATTTTATCGTTGCCAAATTACACTTAAAAGGCTATTTGAAGTGATAGTAGCCTGATTTTGCTGAGGCAAATAACTACTAGATAGGTTTTAATTTCACTAAAAGCCCACAGTTTTAGCTTTTTAAGACTGTGGGCCTGACACACTGCTGATGGTGGAGATCCTTAGAGAACAACCAAGTCTTTTCCAGTACCTGAGGATTTAATTACCAAAAAAGAAAGAGGTGAAGTGATCTTCCACAAAGAAAATGGATTCAGCAGTGTGAAAAACAGAATAAAACAAAACAAAACAAACAAAATATGCATGAAGCAAAAGATATTAGAAACTTTTATAAGAGTCAGAATCGTCTAAATGGTTAAATATGCTCTGCATCGGAACTCCAGGTTATCTGTCATCATATCCACAAGAAAGAAAACTCTAAGGGAAAAAAAATAAAACTTCTCTTCCTAAGGTCCAAGGATATCTCAGTTTTATTCTCAGTTACAACTATGCCATAACATTATGTAGGCTCTAGTCCCAGTTTAGGTGTCAATGCTCAGGAAGGAACTTTGACGACTTTGACTTCTTTCAGTGCAAGCTTGCCTGAAAAATGAAATATCACAGTTACACAGGAAAAAATGTAAATGATCTCATTCTTTGCTAGGTGGAGTCATGTTAGTTTTGTGTGCTGAGTAGAAATTGTTTTATTATTATTATTATTCTAAGACTTCTAGTGTTTCAGAACTGATAGTACTTGCAGATCAGGAATGTGACGTTTCTGAGGTATTTATAAAATAAAATGAGAAAGTCATTGCCATTTAGCCTGGTCATTCTTCCAATCACATTATTCTGGAAAAAATCAAGTTTCTGTGCTTACCTACTTGAAGCCAAAATGTACCTTTTCTACAAACTATAATTCTTATAGATTTTCATTTACACAAAACCAATTATTATCCTAGTGTTGTGAGAGAATTAAGATTCCTAGTGCAGGGTGATGTGTGATCCTGCCGTTCTTCTGAATGATGTCCGTTCTCCTGGAGACTCCAGCACGCCTAGAAATTCAAGGATGACACTGAATCAAAGGACTCTGTGGCTCCATCAGATAAAAAGAGAGTTAGGATTCATGTAAATGTTAATACATGACTCATGCATGTCATGAATGTATTGCCCACCATACCCCTCACACAAAGGCTGACCGATTGTTTTATCATTCTTTCTTAAAATACAGTTTGATTTATGGACAAAGTCAAGAATCTTCTATAGTGCACTCTCCCTTTCAGCCCTTCTTACAGTATGAAAAGTTTAATTCATCCTTCTCTTAAAAAGAAGAGAAATGGAAGATAAATAACCATGTCCACAAAGGAGAACCAGTCTGCCCAATAGGACAATTCCCTCCTGCCCTAATAAATAAAACACATCATTTAACTCCCCTCCCCCCCCTTTTTTAATGCACGGTTCAAAAATACTTTGGAAATAAAACTCAAGTAAAAGCCCCCAGAGCAAAACTTAGACTTTCAGCGGTGGGATTTTTTAACAAAGAGGTGGTTGGCAATTAATTAATTAGAATAATAATTTTTCTGTATTGGAAATCACTCAGATCTTAACCAGAGGGTCTCAAAGGAATGGGAACCCTGAAATACCTTGGCCATGCAACAAGTAAACTAATACATAACAGATTGTGTGAACCCTCTTTTATGAATGAGTCGGAGCCAAAACATCTTTTTTGGAGATAACCTACTGGCTCTAATATGGTGAATTTAGTCCTGTTCTTCACAGTTAATAATAATCTCGAAAACAAGCTTTGCAAATTTGAGAAATAACATGGCAACCACTTATACATGTGAAGTCTGATCCAAAACTCACTGAACTTGATGGAATAGATGAAAATTGCTCCCACTGGTACCCGTGATCTTTGGATGAAGGTTGTTTAAGGGATCTTCCAAAAATGGTGTTATGAAGCATTTTGTTAATTAAATTTCAATGCCTCCACAGTCAATTTGATCAGACTATAAGTACAAAATAGGAATAGGAATAGTACAAAAAAGAAATAATAAAATCAACAAATCTAAAAGTTTCTGGACATGAGAAGGGCTTTAAGTGCAGATGGCCCTTTGGTGTCTCCTCCCGTGTTTGCTCTCCCACACCTGCTCCATGGACATGGGTACACTGGGTTGGACATGGACTGCACTGCAAAGGGATCTGGGATCTCTCCACAAGCACAAATACCAGAGCTAAATACAGATTTTTTATTATTATTTTTCTGTTTTGACAGCCAACAGTCTTTTTTACTTCAAGATCACACCAAGTTCGCTACAAGATCATTTATTTTGGAACCCACATTAGTGTGTCCTCCTTGTGGTGCAAACTCACTCAAAACTCGCTTGTGTCTCACCACGTCATTCAGCCTTTCTTGACATTATCATACATCTCTGTAATGAGAGTCTCAGGTTTTTGACTGAGACCCAAAAACTTGTGATGCACCCCAAGAACTGAATTTATGACCTAATGGCCTTCAGCTGTGAAACGGTTTTAAGCAACTAAATCATTTTAATTCGAAGTTACCCTTGAAGGAAATTGGAATAGGAAATGAATGAGAATCCAAGATCTATCATTTCTCTTTAGATTATTTCCAGATTTCTCTGGTACTACTCTCTGTTTTTCACTTAGGCGTCCAATTTACATATTCAGAAGGCAGGAACAGCCTCTACAAACCAAAAATAAGAGTTAGTGGCTTTTCTTCCTTGTAAATCAAGGTTGTAGCTTAAAAACAAGGTGTCTTCACCTTTTGCACAAGGCAGCCATCCGGTACCTTAAGGCCAGAGGAAGAGAAAGTTTAAGGCTGAAGGCTTATTTAGAGTTAATGACAAATAAAAAGAAAGTAAAATTGAAGGGAGCGGGTACAGGAATATCAGAAAACTGAAGTGGACCGAAGGGACTGTAGGGGAAAATAACCTGATTTTTTTTTGGATAACTGAGAGAGACTGTCAAATATTTTCACCTTTGGGGCTTTTTTTTTGAATTAGCACTGCTTTGACAGTTGTTACTGTGAGGTGCCTGAGGATTAAAAGTGTGGAGAATAGAGATGTCATTCTGACTCCAAGAGAAGATGACATTCAGTAGATTTGTATTGGAATGCATCTTTATCACAGTAAAAAGCATGTCTCACTTGTTCTAGTAAGTGTCTTGCTTGCTTTTCATTTTCTGGACACCAAAAAATGCAGGCTGACAGTCTGATTAGCTCTCATAACTTCTATTAATGATTCTTTATTCAATCACATTGTAAGAGACTTTTTTTTCCTTAAAATCAAGGATGTAAAGAACAAGGTAATAATGTCATGGCAATTATTGTCCTCTTTCAGGAATCTGAATGAAATACAGAAATTATTATGTTATTCAGCCAAAATATAAAAGTATCAGTCATCACTGAATATAAATGTTGTCTCGTGTGAGAGTTCTATCTGCTATTGAACAATTTGGGAATCAACACAGGTAATTATATTATCCATGTCTATTTATCTCCAATTTCAAAAGAAGTCTAATGTCATAGCATCCTAAAAAAAAAAAAAAAAGAAAAAAAAAAAAACTAAGTTATCCTTTGCAGGAGTTTTTCCTGATCTTTCATTAAATTTAGAAAATAATTAAGCAAATAAATAATAAAAAGGAATGCCCTCCCCTAAGTTTTGGAGAAACCAATAGAAGAAGATGGATTCATTTGGAGTATATTCTGGATCCCTCAGTTCCTCAGTTCCCTCAGCTCCATGTCCAGATTTTTTCATTTGAAAATGGGACCATCTAAAGCTGCTAGCCCCAAAGTGAACTTTGTTTATTTTTTTTCTTAATTTGAGGATTAGAGTAGTAACATGCATAAAATATTAATAAATTGGGCATCTCTTCAGGTGGGCAATTGAGAGAGTTGTCAAATGTAATGAATACACAGTTCAGAGGCAGAAACAGCAAAAGTTTTATCTATTGCAGTGTTAGTCTTAAAACCCCCATTTAGCAGTGACCTCTCTGTTAGGCAGTCAGTATTACCAATCGAGTTTGGAAACACAAGTGGATTACATTTCAAAAACAAACTCACCAAATTTTATAGGTTTATGCCTTTCATTCATAGGTTTTTACATCATAAATCATACATAAATAAAATTCCCTACTCAGACTTTACTTTGCCTAACTAAATGATACAAGGATTTTAGTCTCCTGTGTTGTAATAATGAATTGTACTTTTGCTCAGCCCATTTTCTTATTTTCCTACTGAAAATGTGTCACTTAATGCACTTTAATTTCACGTTTGTCTTTTCGTTGATGGCCTTATCTTGACATCTTTAGACATTTATAATGGTTTAGGGTCTAACTCCAGTGACATTTCTGAGAAAAAAAGCTTCTAGTTCATTTCAGATATTCTTGATTCGATCCCTGAATACTTAACATAATGAGTTTTATTTTATCTCATTTGTATTATTTTCCTCTTTTAATCTATTCATAAATCATTCCCTCATGCATGATTTTCTTCTGTATGAGAAATGCAGTCCGACTTTGTATCAACAATTGCACGAATATGCATCCACCATTCTGAGCCAAGATCATTTGCAAAGCTTCCACAAAACTATTTTCTTGAGCAGTTCTTGAGGCTCTTTCCTGTCATCCGTATATTTTGGTTATCAAGTCTCATACTTACCTTTCAATATTTTTACTAATTTTGATCTTTTCTAGTGTCTACATTATTTCAAATACAGTTTACCAATTGTATCAATGAAGCCTAGATTAGATCTACTGCCTTTCTTTTGTTAAGAAAATTTTCTTGCAAAAGGACAAATCAGCCTAGACCAGAACAACCTCCCATTTGGAGGCCCATTTTGTGCCCATATCATTTAATGTACTCATTCTATTTCAGCAGACCAGTGGTCTATTTAAATAGAATGACTACATTTGCCATTCTCCATTCGCATCATGCCATCTTGATTGCTCTATTAAAAATCCTTCTTACAAGAATTGCTTTCAGTTTTATTTCTCCTTCCTGCTACTGAAGACTTTCTACTTCTGAATTCCTCTCTGAATGATGGACGTTATACTTATTCCCAGACTTCATTCCTTAACAAGTGGTTATCGGTATTTTACCCTGAGCCCTGCACAGTCTTCATATTTAGCTAAGTTAGTTAACTATGCTCAATATCTTTGCTATATAAAAATGATATTTTTATCATGGTGATTACTCAAAATCAGTTTCATAGAATCATAAAATTCTCAAGGTTGGAAGAGACCTTTAGAGATCATCTAGTTCAAGAAGATCTCCAGGAGGCTCCACAACCTTTCTTGGCAACCTGTTCTAATGCTCTAATGCTCTATCATCCTCACTGTTAAGAAATTTTTCTTTAAATTCCTGTGGAACTTTTGGTGCTTCAGTTTGTGGCCATTTCCTCTTCTCCTATCGGTGGCCACCACTGAAAAAAGACCGGCCCCATCCTTTTCACTCCCTCCGTTGAGGTATTTATAGACATTGATCAGGTCTTCTCTCAGCCTTCTCTTCTCCAGGCTGAACAGGCCCAGCTCCTGCAGCCTCTCCTCACAGGGCAGATGTTCCAGGCCCCTGACCCTCCTTGTGGCCCTGCGCTGGACTCTCTCCAGCAGCTCCACATCCTTCTTGTACTGTGGAGCCCAGAACTGGACACAGTGCTCCAGATGTGGCCTCACCAGGGCTGAGTAGAGGGGCAGGATC
>JAUBNY010000163.1:1040784-1060806 GCA_032275445.1 Crypturellus soui | reverse complement strand
AAAGCAACAGGAACACCCATGTGTTCGGACCTCCTCTCTAGTGGCAAGTTAAGGAGAGAGGAGGCTGTGAAATACATTCCTTTGCTAGGAGGAAAGTTGGCTCTTTAGAAAGGAAAAAAAAAGCGAAAAAAAGAAAACAAAGAAATACACTATATTTCATTACAAATCGTTCATAATCTCTACACTGAGGGGCAATTTGGGTAAAAAAAAAAAGACAAAAATCACGACAGCAAAATGAAGTGAAGGGAAAGAAGACTGAAGCCAGTGGGGCTGTGACTTCACTGCCATTGAACAATGATATGAAAGAAATTGAAAAGTCCTCAAGGGCAAAATCTTCCCTCTTTAGAACCCTTGACATCCTTGGAGTTTTCAGAGATGTCAGCAAAGACTGAAACATGAAGAATGAAAAAGGACCCAAAAAGCAACAACAACAGCAAACAGCAAAACACACATTTAATTAGGCTTTGACCTGAAAATCCAGGCCTTTTCTTTGTACAGTGAAATTTTATTATGTAAACAAATTCTTTAAAATAAAATGAGTACAGATAATTTAAGATCTATCTTAAGAAAAACATTTCATATTCTGTCAGTTGAGGGGATATGATAGATTACAGCAAATTTGCTGCAATTAATACATGAATTTACCTTGATTTTTTGAATCCCTAGCTAATGTTTAATGCTGAAATTGTCAAAAGCACAGAAGGAAATTTGATGCCACTGAAACAAAATGGCATATATCAAAAAATATGAAAAAATTCGGGTCACAAGAGAACTTTAGAGGTCATCTGGTCTAAGCTTCTCATTAGATCAGGATCATCCAGATAAGGTTACTAAAGGCATTGTCCAGTTTTGAATACCCCCAAGGTTACAGATCCCATAACTTCTTTGGGCTTCTGTTCCAGTGTTTGACTCTGCCCCCAGTGAAAAAGTTTTTTCCTTTGTATCTAATCAGAATTTCCTTTATTGCATTTTCCCCTTTTTTGCACACTTCTGAAATACGTGTATATACACTTACATATGTATATATATGTTCACTATACATATTCTCTTGATATATAGCTGAAGACCACAAAAAGATTCCTCTTCACTTTCTTATCTTAGTGCTGAGCAAGATCGATCCCTCCATGCTCCCTTCTACATCACTTGCTCCAATGCCAGCCTATTTTGGCAGCCCACCACTGGGCTGTCTCCAGGACATCAGCATCTGAGCCCACCTGGGCCCTGGATTACAGATGTGTCACAAGTGCTGGGCAGAGGGGTGGAATCGCATCCTAACTACACTCTTCCTAGACAGCACAGAATATGGGTGGCCCTGTTCACTGCAAGGGTGCACTGCTGACTCGTTTGCAATCTGTAATTTCCAGGACCCAAAAGTCCTTTCTACAAAGCTACTACTTAGTAAGCTGGTACCCAGTCTGTGCTCTTGCATAGGGTTCTTGGGTCCAAGTGAACTCACACCTGTCTGAATTGGCCAAATAATAAATATGTTTTCTCTGAAGATCTATTTTTCCTTTTGTTTATTTTATTTTTTTTTTAAGGTAAGGCAACATTTATATGAATTAATATTATGAGTCATCAACTCCATCTTCCGGTGACTCATCAGTAAAAGATACACTGCTTATCTGTCCTACACCTGTCCTACAATTTTGTTAGTGTGTTTTCTGAGATGGTTTCAGCCATCTCAGAATCTTCCTATTAATTCCAAAGCATGATGTACAGACTGAGCAGCATTCACCACATGCAAGGATCTTGCTTCACAGCTATAAGTATTTAATAATCTGGATATGACCTGTTCCATGTCCGTTGCCCTCATGACAGAGAATGGTGCCAAGATATTTAAACCGCTAGTACAGATTTCCACTTACTGGATATGATATTTAGATCATCTGAACATGCACATCTCCCATTCCTTCCAGTTGTTGTTGTTAATGTTCAAATTTAGAAGAAGTAAGAGACATGCGCATTCCCAGTAACATTAAGGAACTTGGTTTCAATGTGACTTACACTCTTGGTTGGGTTTATGATTCTCAGGAAATTTGTCTAAAATTGGGCAGTTGGTAATTTCAGGAAATTTCAGGTAGAACATAGAAAATAATACACCCCAAATTGTGCGTTTTTACTATTATTAATAATATTTTTTTATTAAAAACAGGCTTGTTATAGAGTCTAGTTCAAGAAAACACATGTAACTTTAATTTTGTACTTAAATATATATATAAGTATATATAAATATATACTTTAGTTGCAGTGTCCTTAATGGCTTTTTGAATGGAGGCCTCAGTTTGTAATTCAAGTTTTTAGGCACAGAAATAGTCAGAAGTTAAACTATGAGATCTCAATGTTTATTACATTCAAATGATTGAGTCTTTATTTGTTTTTAACCTAGGGAAACAAAAGGCAAGTAATAAAAATGAAACCACCTGAAATATTGCTGTTTTACATTTTTTTACTCCAATTTCTCCATGCAAAGTCAAAAGTGCATTAAAAAGTAATATTGTGCTGAGCTCACAAATATGCAAGCGCCTCTAGATATCTTGTCTCAATAAAGTTTATAGAATGCATTCCCAAAGGTCTGACAACAAAACAGAATAAATCGCAAGGCTCATAAAAAGATAATGCATGCCATTTTTTTGCTTACATAAACGCAAACAAATGCAGCAAGAGACAAGGGTGACTCTAAGAGGCATCTTGCACTCACACTAGTTTCTTTTATCATCAAGTATATTTGTAATGAATTACCACTAACTAAGGAAAACATAAAGAACAGAGAGTGTCAAGCACATCTTTTGATAGAGGGGCACTCAAAGAAAATAATAATGCTCCATTCTGACAGGTTCTGTGGGAATTCTGTGGAACTGTCTTATCCTTTCTTTTCTCAGGTATTCAGATGAGCGGTTCAGGATCATATCCCGTAGGGACTCTCTACTTCCCAAAAGAAAAAGAAAAAACAGAGGTGAAAAAAATATCTGATGTTAGAGCATGGCAGAACCTCTCCTTCCTCCCAGCAAATTCTATTGTTAATTCATAAAGAAATGAAAGTACATAGAGCAGAGCTATGTATTCAGAGCACACACATCCCAGGGAAACCCTCCTTTACATCGTCAGCTGGGGGAGTTGCTCTTTCATTCAGTGAGCAGGAGCTTTGTTCAACCCCTGGAGAAGGCAGGAGTTTCCTTTGCAGGAATGATCCTGATCCTGGTGAATCGAGCAAAAATATGCATCTGCATCAGGGCATTACTAGCTTATTTCAGAAGTCTGCTTGGACTTTCTACTATATGATTATAGTTTATCTGGTTGAGGATTTATTCTTCCTAATTGTAGACTTCTTTTTTTAATCAAAGTAGAACCTAGCTAGAAAGCAGGAACACAGAATTATTCATACACACAAATACATATGCATAAAGGGCCACTTGCTTTTGTATTTTTATCCTGACTAGCATTGCCTTTCTGTTTCTGTGTCTCTCAGGGTGGCATTGAATATACACATCAAAAACCAGAGAGTGCAGAGAGATTCATGCTTTTGTATCTGCAAACCTCTTCCACAGTTAATTTATTTTTAAACCATGTTCTTCTTGTGTCAAGGTCAAGACTCCTCGCATATACCTGTATCAGTGCAATAATATGTGATTGGCACTAACAAGTGGTAGGAATTCATTGTGTCTAACAGCAGCTGTCAAAAGTAGGCATTTAGTCCGAGCTCCTCTGCAGGATTCTTTGAACGTCCCTTGGTTACCTGTTTCTGTATGGGACAAATAGATGGAAAATAGATTATTAAAATATTCTTATATGTCTGAGACAAAATGCCTAATATTTAATAGCCAAGGTAAAGCAGTAGGAGTTCAACTCCCATAGCTTAATCTCACTTTAACAGGAAGAATCTCTGGAGCAAGGCAGTCCATAGAAAGCCACAAGTGCTGTTGTATCTGCAGTAACAATGAGAGTAAGACAATAATAGTGACAATAATAAATTTGCTTTTGATCTCAGCATGACCTTCGGTTGACCTATGGGCTATATTTTCTTTTTTTTTCACCCACCAATACTGAATTTGAAAGCTCTATTAATAGTATTGTGTTTGTGACGGTCTATGGATATTCAACCAAGATAATAATAATAATAATAGTAACAGTAATAATATATTTAATTAGACTAGCTGATGACATTTTGGGTAGTGAAGGACAGGGAGGAAGGATATTCTAGGCATGCAGTTTTTTTTTTTTTGATTCAGAAACAGCTACAGAAAAGTAAAGAATTGTACTTAAATGTATTCATCCTCACATGGAGGAAGGCATGGCCATCATAGGGCACTGTGACTGTACAGGTGCTCTAAAACTTTCAAAAACACCAATATGAAAAAAATACTAGAAGCATCTGATTTAAAATAGCATCTTTATCTCACAGCTGTAAGTCATCAAGACACAAAAAAAATCAAAGGAATTGGTTGAAAGCTCAGTGCACTCGCTCTTGAAGTCATCATTCAGAGTGATTTTGAGGTCATCCTCTGGAGCTCAATCTGTATAAAACATTGCACCTGAATACAAAATACTTTGGTTTTGTGAACAAAAATATTTCTACCTGATCCCCAAAGTGGAATGCTGTGAGTACAAATACCAGGTGAAGCCAATAAAAATACAGACATTATGCTTCACACATCTATAAAAATAAAATTTAACATCTGACATATCAATTTAAGAAAAGAAATTCTGAACTGTTGTATGTTTTATTTCACTGTGTTTTGCATATCAGTACTACTGGCAATAGAAGAAAAAAATCAACCCAGGGTTAACAATTTCATACCTCAGATGTGGATCTTTTCTGTTTATTCTGAACTCATTTTTTCACACATTTCCTTGATGGGGATTCTACAGCCAAAATAGGTGTCAATTCCTTAATTTTGGTCTGCCTTTAAGATTGCAGTAGCCTTAAATTCACCAGGGAGAAGGAGGGGGTTATAAAAATTGTGAAAGAAAAAGCAAAGAAAGAAAGAGATAACAAAATCTCTATTTATTGTATCTCACTTGATCCTAGATTAATCTAGGCAGCACTGCCAGAGCTAATCAGATCTAGATTAGATGTATTTTTTCTGCCACTATTTTCCATAGCTTACCTGCTATTAAATAAGAATTTCCATCATACAATCCATATCCCTAGTAATTTAATATTTATTATTATATTTTTTATTGTAGTCATAGAGACTTATCTATTGATGATGAGCTCTTTTTAATTCTCCAGGACTAAATCTCTGAAAATTATCAATAGCTCCGTGATACTTTTCAATATTTCACAATGTGACGGGGATGTTATGATTCTTCCATTTACATCATAAAGATTTCTGCAAAACCTTGACAATGTTAGGCTATTTTTCAGTTATATCCTGTCTAATAAGAATAAGCACTCATGGACATATAACTGCCCTTATCATCACTAATGGAACAATTACAATGTAAATCAATGTGATGTTTCAGAGTACCTATAATTTGCATATTATATGTGAGTTTAAACTTCCTGAAGATATTTAAAATTGAATTATAAAAGCAGGAGTGAACTTTCTGTATGGTAAATTGAGGTTCTTTCAGCAGCTGGATTACAAACACAGAACCATATCATTCAATTTTTAAGACCTCAAGGAATCATAATACAATGTATACCTCATACATCTATATAAATGGGGATATGACTTGTGAAGCTGGAAAGAAATATTTTTTTTGTCTTCATTTTTCCCCTTTTAATTCCCATCTATCCATTCAGGAGTGGCAAATGGGGCTAATTGAAAACTTTCCAATCACTTAGGTTTTTTTAGCTTCTGTCACTTCATTCTTACCAAGCATTCCGTCACGGTTTTGGCTTGTTCTACAGTAGCATGGCCCCCAGTCCGGTATGGGCAAGGTCCAGAGCCCTCCAGGTTGGATGGATGAGTTCAATACATAGGGCTGTGGGCAGAGACATCTACAGAAGACATCTATAGCCAAGATAATAGACTAAAGGCTATATGCTGCCTGAACATCCTTACTATCTGTTATTGTTGAATCCGTTCAGTTTCTCACATGAGGATGCACTTCTCTTCAGATATTGACTACAAAGATATCCTCAAAAGAATCCTCAAAATTCTAATTATTTGCATTCCTAGAGTCATGGTACAGCTCTCTACTGACTTGCCTCTCTCCCTGTGTCACTGAGATAAGACTGTGTCCTTAAATTACCTGAGAGATACTGTGAAAGACCAAGTCTTTCCTACTTCCAAGAGCAGATGTAACCTTGACTCGCCATCTCTAGCTCTCTAGTGGCAGCATCAGTATCAGATCATGTCGCCATGGAAGGCTGGTAAAAAATGAGAGAGCTTCTAATTCTTTCCCTCTGGGATCTCTTCTCCACCTCCTTCAGACAGACAGAAGATATGAGGGACCTGGGGTTCAAATCCAAGACACCGTCTCCTGAAAGAGCTTAGAAGGAAATCTAATTCTTATAAACTGTGTGTAAGCCTTCTATAATTTGGATTCCTCCTTCAGAAATCCACACCTCAAGCAGCAGCCAATATAATATAAACTGTCAGAATGGTGGAAGGAAAGCACTGAGTCACTTTTTTTTAGAACATGCTATAGAAATGGAGAATCTTACAGCACCATCCTATAGGCCAGAAGCTGGTACTAGGATCACCAAAACCACCTTCCTCTTTCACTTTTTTATTGCTGATGTTTCTCATCTCAGGATTTGTTTCCTTCCTGTCCCTGAAGGACACTCAATCCACTGCAGACAAGAAACATGGACACCTACCAGGGGGACAGCTACAACTTGAATATTTCTCCTGCTCTGTGCTACAATTTCCTTTCACTTTCTTGAGTCATACAAAGGTAGGACCGTGCTTTCCATTGACTGATTACTGGCAGGGTTGATTATATAAATAGCATTCTGCAATTCAAGAGAGTTTCAGGCAACAATGAAGGATTTGCTGGAGATGTATTCTTCCTTTGCAGTCTCATTCATCAACGTACAGTTTCTCACTTGCCATTTATCATCTGCTTTTCTGTGCTTCCCTCGACATCTGGAGGATTTGTAGCCAGCTAAGTAGAGCAAGGCCTTGTCTTGAATACCTTACCATTCCTGGCCAGCAAACATACTCCTGTGTTTCCCCTAGTTTAACTTTTCTTTAAATAAACTTGACACGTTCAATATATCCTTACTGAGAAGGATATATTTAGAGGAATCATAAGTAATAGAGAATAAACTGAAAAGCTACAGCTGAAGGGAAAAGAATGAGACAGAGAAAAATGCCCCGCTAATGCATGTATGAATTTATTATAACAAGCAGTTGTGATAATTGCATGTCCTTTAACTCAAGAGTGCCATAAAATAGTGTGATGGAATATATGCATGAGTGTTAGGTGAGAAGCAGGTCTCCAGTTCTGCAAGTACTTTCAGGATTTAGAGGCATGAGATATAAAGAAGCTGCTTGCTCTCATTAGTTACAAAGTCGGTTATCCATCCTGGTACATATGGAAAGTCTACTGGACATCTAAATACATCTCAACTTTACAGATGTTCCAGTACTGAACATCAGGAAATGAAGGAGAAGATAAAAAAAAATCAAAATACAAAGAAGTAAAAAAAAGAACCCTTTGGAATTCTTTGAAGTTAAACAATTCTTTTTAAAATTTTTAAACATTTAGTTTTGATACTGACCTTTCAAAATTCCTTTTATTTTCATTTTCAAATTGTAAAACAATTTTTAAAATTTAAATATGATGTTTCCACATCTGATTCAATTTTGAAATGGATTTGCTTATGAAAAAACAGTAAAAAAAAAAAAAAAGTAAAAAAAAAAAGCTTTTCTGAGAAATGATGGAATTCCTGCATTAGTAACACAGCTGGCCAAATGGAGTTATGTTTCCAGTTCCAGAAACCAAAGGATCGGGTTTCTCACGTGACTAATAACTTTTGTGCTTTACTTGGTTGCCTACCTTAACCACAAGAAATGCCTGTTGGGCAATTGCGACTCAGCTGGGAACTTTCCTGCCTTATGTCCATTACCTGGACTATCCAAATCCCTGACCTGGCCACCAGGTGGAGGAATTATACAGAAGAATGGGTTTTCTCTTTGTAATAGTTGTCTGTGCACATGGACATTCATCTGAACAGAATTCATCTGAACTGGAATATTTGTGTTTGACTGCAGTATGTCAAAAGCTGGAGAAGGCCTGATAGCTTGATTGCATCATCTTGGAGAGGATATCTGACACTACCGGTTGAAGGACCGGTATGAGATTCAGGATAGAGAAGTTCTTTTTGTGGTTGTTATGAACTCTCGTGATGTTGGGACAAAGAGTCTTCAGAGAAGTTTGCAGAGGAAAAGCAAGAACTGCTCAGAAATACCTGAGAAGCTGGGCCACAAGTGATCTTGTTTTGCTATTGGGCTCCTGCATCTGAACTGTGCAGGGTTTTCTCACTCTCTGATTTTGTGTTTCCATGGTCAAAAAATCTTTCATATCATCAATGTAGGACTGTAGCAGCATGAGGCTTATGGATGTGACTTAGGTATCATTAAGACTTCATGTAATTTCTGTTTTGGAAAGCTTTACCTAAAGTGCCTTGTTTACTAGGTGCTTTCTTCTTGCAATTTTTGTATAGAAATCCAAAGTATCTAATATTCTGAGATCTCTATCCATCAGCCAACCTCTCTGTTTAGGATATTGTAATGCTGGTTGTCACAGCAGTGTTTGATCTTATGATACATACAAAATCAATTAACAAGAGTCAACGTCCCACTGGACTACAGGGATGAAAAGCATGACAGAATAAACGCTTAAACAGTGTCACTTATAACACCACCAATGCTGACAGACTTGGAAAGGTTTTTCTTAGCTGATGTGTTTTAAGATTTTCACCCATACCAAAATAAAATCCCAAATCTGTCATCCCACTATTGCCTTTCAGAGAGCACATGCATCTTTTGGTGCATGTATTGTGTTAAAAATTATAGGTACTTAAAAGTACATGCAAAGTGTTTCAAAATCATTTAGTGAGGCAGAAATACCTACTTAAAAAAAAAAACAAAAAGAAGAGAAAGAGATGGAAGAGCAACAGAAAGAATATCAATATTTAAGGTCAAAGTCTTTCATTCCTCCATAGTAGCAGTTAACATATCTGTCAATCTACTTTTTGAAGATAGTTTTTTATCAATGGGCAGTGGATTAGACTCCCAACAACTAGGAAGGTTTTTCTTTGAAACATCCCCATTCACAGACTCTGATAAGAAAATTAGCAAAGGGCAAGTAAAATAAACACTAATAGTTTTACTGGAAAGCTTTCTGTGAGCTGCTTCTGTCTTTCTTAATCAACTAAGAATAGGCTGTGATTACTGTAATCATTATGCAATTAATCACTATAATTACTTTTTATTGGAATAATTGTTTAAAAAACAACTAACATACTTTCTGTTCTTGCTTGACTGGAAGACATTAACTACTTGTCAAGAAGCTGCTAAAATTATGCCTTTGTAATTTATTTTTTGTTTTGTCTCTTTTTTTTTATAAGTAACAGTGCATGTTTAGGCATGTTGTATACACGGACAATATTCACACAAAGCAGGGGATTCACACTTTACCAATGATAACAGGACGCTACTTTTATGTGTTTGGCATGCTGTATATTTTTTGGTGGCATGTAGTTACATATAATGTAGTATTACAGGTGATCTATACTATAGTGTAGTAAACATTACAGGTAAGCTAGGATCATAAAAATAAAAATAACAATAATAACAACAAAAACAACAAAGTGCACTTCTGCTTATGAAATAGAAGTTTTATCCTTACTAGATATTTCCCCTTTTCTTTTGAAACTTCAGACATCGAACTGACAGTAAATGTAACTCTTAGCATTTGACAGCTGGGCTGTGCATTCAGAGCTTCTCCTGAGCTAAATTAGAGCACTCCACCTTTGCAATTACTTCCTACCTTAAGCCTTAAGGTAACTAAGACAAGGAAAGATGAGATTTTGCCCTCAGGGAGGGATTAGACATTAGCAGGTAGGACTGCATGTTAGTCTAGCTGGACTACAGCTAGAACTACAGGAATTGTGTATGTACTGCAGCCCTTATGTCTTAGATTACTCTTGATTAAAGACCAGGATGTGTTGCTTTTTGAAAAGTATTTAACAATTTTTGTTTCTTACACTTTGCATTTGTATAGAAAGGGTAAAATTATTTTCTGTCTAGCTATACTACTATATAACAACACCTCTACTGTTAAACCAAGTACGAGAGGCTATGAAAGAAGAGAACACTATGCCCACACTAAGGCATGTTTTAGTTCCATATAGCTCTAGGAAATATAGATGTAACAAGACAATATGAAAAATGAATAAAATCTCAGCAATTTCATTTTTGATTGACTGTATGTACAGTGGGTTTTGAGGCCATTATGTATCCTCTTTAAAAAGTCTGCTTTACTTATTTTAAAATTTCTGTCTTTTTCAATTCCAAAATAAATATTTCTGAAATTGCTACCTTTTTTCTTTTCATCTGTAATTATTCATAAAGTATTTCCAACATTTACAAAGAATTTAAATAGCCCCAATCTATTTTTTTCAGTAATATTTTTGCCAAACCATGTTGGCCAGTTTTAGCCCAGAATCATGACTAATTTCCTGCAGTAGGTTTGAAACTGATTCCTTAGCAGTTGCGAGGACTCATAATACCAGGGAATTTTCACTTGCAAAAAAGAAAATGTGTCTCTCCATTTTATTTTCTGCCTGTTACACTGATAAGTTTTAAAATTAGCAGCATCTGTAGAAGGATACTTTCTAAGGCCCCTGGTGCAAGTCTTATTAGTTTGTCATATGTGATTTTTATTGAAGAAGGAATCAAACCCAAACAAAACAACAGACAACCTAAAAGCTTAAGTCACTTCAAATCATCACTAACCTGTTTCCAGTTTCATATGATGCTGTATGTCCTACTCTTCAAAGTAATGTCAGCAGCTGTAACATTGCCATGCTATCTTTGTTATAACATAGCTTGGATGAAATGAATATGTATGAAGTGGTTTTGAAGTCAACTAAAGGCAGCTGGAAGCTTTCTCAGGACTGTGCTTGGAAGAAGTTTTTACACAGAAGATTTTGGGAACATTTGTTGAGTGGAATAAGGTCATCTCCAAAGCAGTGCCAGGGACGTTTGCCTCATTGCTTGTCCTGAAAGGTGCCATGACCACCACGCTCACGTGGCTTTATTGGCAACAGGCCCCAAAAAATCAGCTTTTCTTTCTGGATGGACTTCCCTAACTTTCAGAAAGCACCTCATCTCTCACTCAGGTGTGGAAGCCCCTTGTCTTTCACTCAAGTGTGGAAGTAATCACTGGAGTGAATTAGGAACAGGCAAGGATGCAAGAACATTCAGCTTGTGTTTCTGTCTCTGTTTTATATACTGCAAGGGCAAAATTCACAAATTTGCCCTCCCAGTGCTGTAAAATTCTAGAATTTATCTTCACTGTGACAAAGTAAGTGTATATTTTGGGTTTCATCCACGTAGGCGAACACCTGTTACCTTTGGCTTTTGGCTTTGAAATAGTTATAAACCTCATAAAAGTCTCAGTTAAAAACCACTGAGCTCCACCCGGTTTTGGAATAAAATCCAGAAGTTTATCTCAGGTTAAGTTAAAGTAGGGCCCTAAGTTTTCTTGAAATGGTTGCAGAGCTTATATTTGTCTTTCATCACATTTTGCCAGCTCTATAATAGAGACCAGTCCCATGAAGTCTGCATAATTTCTGGCTGCCTGGGGAGATTTTTGTTTTTCACAAATGAAGTAATAGTGCAATTCTGATCTTTAATATCTTTGTAAAAACTATTTCAATAGTCCTCTTTCTTTCCCTCTCTCTCCCCTTTTTTTTTTTTAAATAAAATATTATGGTAACTGAAATAGGTCTTGCAAAGAACTGAAGTAAAACAAGTCCTTTAAAAGTGCTGTGGGGCATAGTTCAATCATGATGAGCTGATAGTTAGAAACAGAATTAGTGTGCCTGGGAATTGCAGACACAAATCCCTGCACATCTAGACGATAAGAGGAAATGTATCGTATTGTCTTTGGCTGCAAGTTCTTACACAAACAGGCACACGGGGTTTTTGAAGGTTTTCTGTAGCATTGCCTTTCCGCTCAATTGGCACCTGCTGATGAAAGGGATCTCAGAGTGACATTCTCAGATTTCTTCAGATCAGATCAAAACCGACAGTCTTGGAGATGAGGACAGAGAAAATAAGAGTTTATCTGCAGAGCTAAGCCAGGCATAAGGATGGCTGCAGCAAACAGAAATAGGGGAAACACATGAAAATGAGGGAGGGCTGAGCATTACCTGTTTGCAGTGCTATAAGGTCACCAAAACCTTGAAAGTACCTAAAATATTTGATATTCATGCCACTATATCAAAATATTGGGACAGCCATTAGGTATTAAAAATTGTCATTTAAAATTGCTTTTTTGCTAACACTAGCAATATAGATATTGAAATTTCCCCAGGAAGTGCTTATCTCATGAAGAGTAAAATTATAGTATATGAAATACTAATTACATTATTACAAAGAAAGGTGAACTCCTTGTGACATTTTGCCTATTAGTGGAATACAAATGTTCCTCTTTCTTAAAGCAGAAGACGACGCACATCATGGTTTCTACTATTTTCTCATCAAAATCTCTTTTATATAAAAAATATTTAAAAAAAAGTCTTCTTAAATATTGATGATTCATGAGAAGCAACTAAATTATAATCACTATGTTATAATCATATCTGAAACATGGTTCATACAGTATGCACTGAGAAATTGTTCATAATGCCTAACCAGTAGATTAATATAGACTCCTCTTTCTAGACCTTGTAGTTTCACGCTCCTGAAAAAAATGATATATTTTCATTTTGAAAGGCAGTGCATGACGTGCTGTTAAAATAGAGTAAGTAGGGTTTTTTTGATGGTCTACCCTTATTATCGAGGAATAAACTGCTTTACATCATATGCACACGTATTTTAATCTTTGTCCAAGATCAGGTGCAGTCCTTTTTGAAATCTAATTAACTTTAGTTGACATCTTTATTTAAGTATTTGTCTCTTTTTTATATATTCAAACACCATCACCACATAGGAGACTTATTTTGCCTTCCAGAAGCTTTTCTGTCTTGTTTAGTGTTTTTTTTGTTTGTTTGTTTTGGTTTTGGTTTGCACTATTTGCACTATTGCCCATACTGTCAAAAGCAGTCAGTCTGATCTTATGAAATGGCACACTGAGACTATAAAATATTTAATATGTTTGTATAAGTTTTGGATATCTAATGAAAAACATTTTATTATGCCTCAGCTGTACCCATTCAGTTATAATCTTCCTTGGTCAAGCTGCAAATCAAATTGAAAAAAAAAAGTCTCAATGAATATGACAAATTTAGATTCTTTTTCCATTCATATAATAATATCTTTCAATAGATGAGGTTACTCATGTATTTTTTCACATACAGTGGGCTTTTTTCCCATCTGTGTACAAAGGCAAAGAGCAAGACTCAAATATCCTGTGTTCACTATGTTAAACTCTAGCTAGATACCTAGCAGAGATTTATTAAATCAGTCACAGTTTTGCTTTTGTGCACAACAGCAGTGAGAAGGCACAATCTATTCAACCACAAATACATTTGCATGAGTGTTTACCACTCTGGTTCCACATACCTATAATTTTAACATTCATTTTGGTAAATATTTGACCACTCGTTGTATTTGCAGCACAAATGCTAATATGTAGACAGAAAGAACAGAATCGGTTCATTGAGAAGCTACATTCTTTTTCCACACCTAGAATCCTTTCTCATCTCATACAAATGACTGACATTTTCTGATCATAAATTTTTGAAACTCTCAACTATTCCTGCAGATGCGCAGACAAATATTTCAGGTACAGAGTCCTCATTTGAGGATTTTATTGGATTGCCTATCCCATGGAAGCCTGAATTCACGTAATTCTGTATCAAGATAGGGTTGCTGCACACAGGGCCAGTGGGTCCACAGCTGTAGGAGTCTGTGACAGAGAGACACGTAGAGTAAGAATCCATTAATTGATTAGAGGTTTTTTCTCAGAATGTCAGGAGAGTAGCAAGATTTATTTTTATGGCTCTAATAGGCAATTCATGCCTTTATTTATTTATTTATTTTGAATCTGTGGCCATGTGCATATGAGAGGAGAATCCAATCAAGTAATAGATGCATATAAAAGCCAATTAACAGGCCTTATTCTGGTAGACCCCATAGCTTCTGTTCAGGCTAATTTCAGTGGGTGGGCTGCGCATGTCGCAGTTGCAAGTGCAGAGCCGCTGGTAATTTGAACACGGTGAATTCCCTTTCAGAGGAAGAAGAATAGGAACATTGTGAATGAGCTGCAAGCTGCTAATCATTATTCCATCGTAGTTCATCCCCACTTCTAGCAGCTATTATGCGAAAAAAAAAGAAAAAAAAAAAAGAATATGCTTCCCTAGAAGATGGATGGTAGGTAGGTGTGGTAGTGGATGAAGGAGGAGAGACCACGAACTCCATCATTACCCAGTGCTTGACCACCCCACCACGTCTCCTCTGCAACTGCATCTGTGTGGTTATTAGCTTCTTCTGGTATGTTTCAGTCAGGTGAAGCAGGTTCTTGTGCAACAGCAGGGCCTTCCACTAAACACAGAATCACTTTTAATAGCTCTATAAATCAAATACACCAAGCTAATAGTTTCTATTTGCAGATCTGAAGATTGTTTATGGCAGATGGAGCACTCAAGGAGATGTGTCATCTCATTTCTAAGAGTAACCTGTAGTCAGCAGTTAAAACCCCGGGAGGGATTTTCCCAGAATCCATCTACTCTAAAGAACAATATCTTGAAAATAAATTTAGACCTTGTATTCTTCACCAGCTGGGTTGAGTGTTTGCAGAGAAGATATCTGGTAAAAGTAATAACACATATTCTTTGTTGTTGCAATGAGTAATTATGCTGTATACATGTAACTAAAAAAAAAGCAATATTATTGACACTTACATCTGTGCCTTCCTCCTGAAGTTTGATCCTGTAGACAACTCCCTAGGTGATATTTTCATACATCACATAGACATTTATCCAGATTTATATCCATATTGAACATACAATTATTGCACAATTAGTCTTACTGTCACTTTGAATTCTGTCTGTAGGCATATATTAAAAATAAAATGTGGCTAATTGATTAAGCTTGATTTTTTAGACTAAGGGCTGAGCACAGTAAGCAATTTGACTTTCTTAAAATTTTTGCCTCTGCTATGCTCAGACTGCATTCACTGAGTTTCAGGAAACCTGTGCATTTTCCCTGGTTGGTCTATATCAACTCGAAAAAATGAGTTTTACTTTCATGGTATTTTCTTTTTCCAGTTCATCCTGTTTCTCTGCTATAGTTAGACTGCCCTGGGCATTAGCTGCTGCAACAAACTCTCAGCTTCTGCGCTGACCTTGTGGGAAGCCTGGCCTCACAGATGCCCCTTGTTAGTCGAGATTGACGGGGGGAGTTCGGGTCTATTTGGGCCCATGAGAGGTTGGCGAGTGTTGTTCTGAATAAGACATTCCTGGAGCAAATTAGTCCTAAGGACAGAGGGTTACGGTTCCTCCTTCCTATTTCCCACTGAGTAAACACTGATTCCTCCTCACTTTGGCTCCCTGTTCTCACTCAGCACAAGGAGCTGTTTGACAAATGCTATTTTCTTGACTTTGTTAATAATGTTTGGCAAGCAAATCAAAAGGTGTTGTAAAAATATTTAAAATGCTATGTAGGATAAAAGATTATCTGCAGAAGTAAAACAGAATCTGATCTTTACAGAGCTGAATATATTACCTGATAATCCTTCCTCCATCTCTGCTAGCATTACTTCTGAGCTGTCTCATTTTATTTTTTTTTCCAGGAAAAACTTATTTTTAATGGATTAGGATGTTGAAAAATTCGTATTTGTCCTTAGAGATGTTGAATCTTTTACTTTCAACAAGGAATTTTTTAACAGACAGAAGCATTAAGAAACATCATTCTGTGAATATTATAGCAAAAATTATTCCTGCATAACATTTAAGAAGCACATGTGAAAAGTTGTAAAAAAAATGAAAAGCACGCACAGCTGTAATTGCTTTCAGCATGTGTTAAGAAGGCCCACATATTATGAAAGGATACAGAAACTCTTTTAAGAGAGATCCAATTATTTGCACTATATAAACACATAATAAGAGAAAAATTCCTTCTCCAAAAAGTGTGGAGAAACTCAGCTGAACAAAGGACAGGCAAGCACGGAGAGGGGTTAGACAAATAGCCTTTCAAATGTTCAGATTATATTTTTTATATTTTTATATATTTTTAGGTTCTGAATAAATGCTCAATTTTTAGAAAACTTGCAGTATCATTGGGTTTGTACACGGCTGTGTGAAAATGTTTTGATCCTCAGAGAAGGAACATTAAAAGTAATAGGAGACCTCATTCTCTCTGGGTCGCTGAACAGAGTCAGGTTTCCTAAGCAGAGTTCCTCCTTGGGGAATTAGAAACCAGTTTGAGGCTAAGTTCCTCAAATAACGATAGTGTTGTCTAACCGTATGTTTTCAACCGCTCAAGTTTGTTCAAGAATGGAACAGTTAAGATATGCGAGGACCGCATTACTGACCTCACTTTTCTTAAGATCATCACCATAAGCATCAGATTGGATAAAGTGTCAGGAAGGGATGTTGGTGCTTGAAAAGCACCATTTTGAAAGATTGCACCTTGATGTCTGGAAAACATATTGCTATCTGCAACAGCGGCAGCATGCAGTTAACAAAGGTTGTGTTGCCTTTCTCAAGTTCTGGAGATATGTCTTCTCAGAAGATGATTCCTCACTCTGAGTCACCTTACAGAAAAAAAAAATTGCAAGTAGGAAAGCAAGATACTTGACACCTCTGTAAAAGAAAGAGAGTTCTGAGAATAAGGAGCAAAACAAGAGGACTATTCAAAAGATGATTTAGAAAAATACATGCCAGGAAATAGAACTAAGACCTAGGCTGACATTAGATTGTGCAGGAATCAGAAGGTCAAATATGTGATCTTTTTAGTTTTGAATGAACAAATTATTCTAGTGTGTGCTTAGCTCTAAATACACAGTCCCATTTACCTCAGTGGGAGTATTAATATGCTTAAGTTTAAGCATATGCTAAATATCTTGTACAGTTGGGACCCATTTACATCTTTAAGTAGGAGAAGCAGCGTGGGTGATGGAGTAAGGCATTTCTGGAGCTCAGGCAGGGATATACATAAAATTAAAAATATGAAGAACAAATGAGTATTACAGTCGAAAGTGTCTGCCTTTAAACTGTTAGCAAACTCTACAGCAAACTCTACGCTCAAGCCATTAATATGAAGATGCATTTTCAAAACAGAAAAAAAAAAAAGTTGTGGCGAGATACTGTAAATGCATGTCATAAACATCTCTAATTATCAACAGACATAAATGCCCTCAACACTGTAAAAAAATCCAAAGTGAGTGCCTGGCTATGAATACATATAATTTTCTCATGTCTCGCAGTTAGTAATCATTTGCTTCCTTTGATGTCTGCACAGCAGGTTTGCATGAAGGTGTCAGAGTTCAAGGGTGGAAGGAGGGAGGGAGAAAGGGTTGAGGGAGCTTGTTGTAGTGTTTTCTTGTCCACCATGTCCCCTGGGATCTGCACAGCTCCCTTTATGGCCCCGTCTCTCTCCTGGTCCTTGAGCACTGCTGTTGCTGTAGGAGACATCTCACCATCCTGCAAGAGCAGTGGCCAACACTCCCCATGGGACAGCAGCACTCAGGCTTATACTCATGCATAGGAAACAGCACATCCTTCTGCCAAAGAGATTACAGACAGTAGAGATATGAAAACACAACCCAAAACAGTTGTTACAGCTGTGTTACAGCTCATTATGCAACGTTCTTCGTGCTTCAGGCTCATTTACCTTGTTAAGATGCAATAGATCAACTCCTTTCAGGCCCTGCATCAATGAGCCTCATGCCAACAGCTTGGTCACTGCCCCCCTGACTGCCCCATCTATGCCACATCATAGCAAAGCACCTACCTTCCTGCAGTAAATTTGACCCCAATTCAATTATTTATAAACCAGCATACTCATGCCTAGAGCTAATAGCAGAAACTGAGTACAAACAAGTCTTTGTGGACACATTTGCAGTTCTTCATCTGCTTGTGGGCTTTCAGGTGCAATTCAATAGACTTTTGTGAATATTTGGCCTATCGGCTTTGAAGACTAAATTTAAATTTACCTTTGTATTGCTCGAGAGTAATGGTGTTATATCTTCTTTCCAATGCTTTACAGAAAATCCACTGATAATATTTATGTTCATAAGTTTCCATGACTTAAGTAACTGTAAGAAAAACGAAGTACATGCAGGGACACTTACCTACGCATAAAAATTGGAAGCACATTTTTCTGATGATTCTTCCTCTTTCCTTGAATTATCATAACATAATCATTTCTCTGTGTACAAGCACACAGTTGGAGAAGGCAATGAGGAATGATAATACCAGATGTATTGTTTCAGTGTGTATTTTCTTTTTTATCTCTGCATGCCATAAGTATTTTGACATGAAACCACTCATGAATGCATATACATAATAGCATTTATTTTTCTGTGAAATCTATGACATTTCATAACTGGAGAGCAAGTTTTAATCCATGGTTAGTTGCAAGCATAAAAAAATGAGAAAAAGGGAAGATATCAAATAAATAACAGATTCATTTTTTCTCCTAGATTCTGTAGTAGTAAGAATTTCTTTAATTTACGGGCTGTCCCACTGACCGAACATAGAGTACAAACAGGCATATCAGAAATAAAAAGCTGCAGTGAAAGGCATTCAGAATCTATCATTTTTATGTTAAGCTCATCACCGTGGTACGAGAGTGTCACGTCTGCACACAGTCTCGGTGAAGGCACAAATAGATAATGTAAGCAATATCCTGTAGGAAAACTGTTCTCCTCAAACTACTGCCTGAGCGACTGTAAAAAATATGCCCTTGTGTTTCTGGGTAGTAATAGAAGTGCCAGAAACAATTATCTCGGCGAGCTCTCGGGCCGCAGAAACAGACACGTCTGACAAAGCAAGGTGTGCTTGCCATACCGCTAATTGGGTCTAAGATATGGAGCGCAGACAGCAGCTCCATCCCTTATTGCACCACTCAACTCCTTTACAGCCCTTTAAGAACCGGTCTTTTTAGTAAGGCTAAAGAACCAGTAGTTGCAGGCCCAGACTAGATAGTCCATCTTTACGGGGCAGTTTAGATACCTTTGGATCACTTGTATATATAAATATCACAGGCGGACATGCACTGGGGATGCAAACTTCCATAACCTGTCCGTTGACATCTTCTGCAGTGTGTAGGGTGCCTCCAACCCTGCTCTTCCTCCTTAATGGTCATCACTGACACCAGCTCCAGTCCATGGGGCATCTAGTTATGGCAGCCAAGGCACCTAAGGGTTTCTAGCCAGGTATGTGTCATAGAAATATCTTATGGAAAAATAATATAAATATATGAAGGAAACTTTTCCACAAAGAAAACTGTTCTGATTATTTTTTAAACACAAACATGCTTATCACAGAATCCTTGTAGTACAGCAAAGAATGTAAGCAAGAGAAGAATGAAAATGTGTGTTTACAGTTATATAAATAGACTAATGAGGTATTTTAACAAGTTTAAAGCTCCTTTTTCCCCCTCCTCCTTGTTTTATTAATGAATGTTCAAATAAAATGAATTTGCCTTATGACTCGGAAGAATACTGAGATGTGACAAATTAACAGCTAAATTGTTTTGGTGCAGTACTTTAGTGATTACCACGAGGACCATTAGTCATAATTTCAGCTTGCTCGTGAAAGATGACAAACCCCCTTGTCAATCATTTTGCCACCAGTTGAAGCAACAAGGAAAACAAACCTGCTTTGGGCACCTCATCACAGCTGGGGAGGTAGTGGGGGTGTTTTTGTTGTGTTTTAATACCCAATCT
>JAUBNY010000163.1:1021590-1031914 GCA_032275445.1 Crypturellus soui | reverse complement strand
GTAATTATTTTGTTCCATTAAATGTTCTATCCATCAGAAATTAATTTTTATAATTAACAATAGAGGTATTCTCTCCCATCTTTCTTTGTCACTGAGATGATCTTTTGCATACCATAACTTGGCATTGTTAACTGAAATGAGGGCTGTGTCTTTTCATCTGGTGAAGAAGAGTGTCACCTTCCCCAGATTTTTCTGTATTTTTAATCTGATCAAAAGTAATGATTAGGTAGCTAATCTACAGCAGTCTTGCTTAGAGGTTACATGTTCCTAGGATAGAAGGAACAACTTTACAGCAAATCTGAGCCACCTCTCTGAGGAGATGAATTTAAATCAATTGGTTGGCAAGACCAAGTCTAGATTTGAAGCCAGGCATGTTATTAACATCTATTTAGCCAAAAATTGTAGAGAGGTTTGTCCCTCCAGTCCAAGATATCTGATCTTGATTAATATTTTAGGATGTTTGTTAGTTCTCTGCTGATAAAATTTCCAAATTTTCCTCAGATCATGTCACATCTTAAGAAGGGGAGGTGCTGTCTTACAGAAAATTATCTTAATAAAAATGTCCAGGATAAAAAGCATGTCTCTATGCTCTAAGGGTGCTTCTCGTTTCCCATTGACCATAGACATCACCTGAACAACATCCAACTTAAGAGGGAGAAACTTGGATGAGGTAAATCCCAAATAATGACAAATATTTCCTTAACCAATTCAAGACACATCAAAATAAGCATTTTTCACATCTAGAAACTATCCGTGGTTCCATGGTAACCATGTCTGCCAGAACCTACAGATTGACACCTGATCCATCTGTCTCACTGCAGAGGTTTGTTGTTGCCTCCGTAGGATCTTGAGGATCTGCTTAAAACTCCTTTCTTTCAATAGAAGTCATGTAATTCACAAAAATAACTCTGTGCATGTTCAGAATTACTATTGTAATTATTAGGAGAATAACTAATATGACAGGTATATAAGGCCTGTCATGTATACCTTGTTGGAAACCCTACTGGAATGCAGCAGATCCACTAAGACACATGACTGAAAATGATAAGGAAAAAAAAAAAAGCAAAATAAGATGCTTCTCATGTAAAGGAGTTAGCCAAAAATATTATCCACATACTCCAATAATTGTGCATATTCTTGCATTTAGGTAAAAATATGCTTTACTCTTTATAAGTTACTGTTTAGAGGTACACTATTTTATATCTAATAACCTTTCTTCTAGAAAAGTTAAAGGTCTAACTGAGGCCTCCACAAAATATTGAGGAGCTCTGCTTATAAGCAGAGGTTAAAAGGCTTGCTAAAAACAATCACTTCTAAGGCTGTGCAGTGAAATTAAGCCTCGACTCCTGATGTTCTGCTCTCACTACCAGGCTACTCACACTAATATTGCACTCACTTTTTTTTTTCCCCCTGTGTCAGTGAAATATTTTCCTCCTCCTCCTTTTCTTTAAATAAACTGCACCTGGTTATAGTTTTTGCGAAGTTCTATCTCACTTTCCCGGAATGTGGCCCCAATAACATCAGAGAATAATTTTGTAACCCAAGTAATACACACGAGACCCCCCCATTACTGCTGCTTCAGCTCTTCTTTGATATATTTTTAAATAATGGCCCATTTTTTTGCTGAGCACAGCCCGGTGCCTCTAATGCTGTGGTTCTGAGGAGTTTTAGCAACCATAGATGGTGCTGTGCTGTAATTCTTTGATTTTTTTTTTTTTTAAGTAGCTAAAAGGGGCATAGAGACCAGCAGGAAAGAATCAGTGGTTACAGTTTTCATACCAAAAGAAGGATATAAAGTAAAAATAAAAATGGATTGGAGTAGTTCAAAACAAACTCAGTGGGTATTCTGGTGTACTTTTGAATTCTCCATTCTTTTACACTATCTATATATATTATATATTTTTACATTTTTGCTTATTCCTTTTCCACAGCTCTCTTCTGACAGCACCATCAGCTCCAACTGTCCTTTTCATTCTGATAATTGCCAGGTAGTCCATTTTGCAGGTATCATCTCACAGCTTGCCACCTTCATTTCCTTTGCTTTTGCTCAGAAGCTGTTGCTTATATTTAAAAGTATTGGTGTCCATCATCTTGTTGATCTCTGCTAATTATGTGCAGCTCACACACTGAAAGTTACTGGAGATAAACTTAAAATAATAAAATGGAATATTGATCCTGAATCTGCGCTGGATTTTTCCTGGAAGGGTGATTTACCAAGCAGGAATTACGCAGCCCTTGTAATTCCACTGGACTGGAAAATATCTGGGAAAGCCCCTTCCAAGGCTTTGTTTGTTCAATTCCTCTAGAAGTATCCTGCTAGATTGTATAATTTTGCAAATTAGTGCAGTGAATATAAATAATGACAATAATAATAATCCTTATATTTTTAGAAGTATCTTCCCCCAAATTCTCCCGTTCTTTAATTTTAAGCATCTGAGTTGAGCTTACCCTTGTGTCCTAAAACCAATTCTCCCATTCCAGTGCGTTGCAGGAAAAACTGCTCAATTTTATGCGGTTTAAATCAAATTGTACCAAAAAGGCATGTGAATTTATTAACGTGTCATTATCCTGCAATAAGTGAGCTATCCAGTCAGGATCAATTCATCAATAAGGCAAATAAACCACCACACTAGATGCTTATAAAATACTAATGAACTCCTACATGTTTCTAGGAATCCTCTTACAATTAATCCCCCAAAATTCTAATCACACGGACTACACGAAGCTGAGGGCACACACCTTTCCCCAATGTGTGGGTTGCAAGCACTTCCAACTTATAGTTACTTAGTTAGATCAATTAGTTATTGATGTCTTGTCTTTCATTAGGTATGATCAAAAAGCGATTAATAGCACTTCCTCAAAACAAAACAAAAATCTTAAAAATCACTACCAAAAGAAAAAAAAAAAAACACTAAGTGTTCAGTTTACAGAAAAAAAAAAAAAGTTGATTTAATAATAAGTGAATAAAATCTTTTTTATTGTTAAAGAAGAATTTCTGAATTGCTTTTCTTTTTGCTTCCTGCTGGCTAAGTGTCTTCATTCTTTTTCATCTTGCAAATACAAGGAAAGGTTCAAGCAATTTATTTAAAGGAAGAGCTTAGTAAACACCAACTGGACTCCAGAGAAGCTTTATTTGATTTTAATAAATATTCATTTTGAAAATCCCTGCAAATGTCATGGACTACAATAATATTCATTTTCCTTCTGCTTGTGAAATCAAATGTACTGACCTGAAAAGACAAGATGCTCTGACTTGCTGCGGTTAGTGCAGTCCACATTTTATTTCCATGGTCTTCCATGGTCTTTGTTTTCGTGGTCATTATTAGAATATCTGTGTGTTTAGCAGATAATAAATAGGTAAAATTCACAATAAGATGATTTTTATATGGGGCCAGCTGTAACAAGTTTCATTCTGTTTACTGTGGAAAAACTGATCAATGAGGAAAATCTCTTGATGTGATCTATAAGTGGTTCAATCCTAATATTTTCTGGTGAATATATTCTCCTACAATAAAATTATTGTTTTTCTATCTGCTGTATGATTTATATATAAGTAGTTATAAAGTAGTCCCGCAGTTGCAGAAGCACCTACAGGGAGACTCTCCAAGGTGGCTGGAATCCTATTTATGAATTGCTGAAAGAGCAGGGCTCACCGGCAGTCAAGCAAGGAAAAGACATGTTTGTGGCTCATCTTGATACTTGGGGAGGTTGGTAACTAGCTGAGACTGAACATTATTTTCTTCCATTCAGCGATATATGTAATGAAAAACAGTAGTCCGGGATAGAGGTGAAAAATGCACCTCACCATAACTGCATTCTTCTGCAGGAGATAAAAGTTTCTCAGGAGCTGAGAAGTGAAAGAAGATAGGAAGAATAATATGATACCTAAGGAAAGCTATGTGTGGCACAGAGCAGAAAGCATTTGTGCTTCAGCTGAAGTCTTTAAGAGACCTTACCTGATGATATGGACTTGAATAGGATGCACAAGAAGTCTACCTTGAAAGTCTAAAAAAGGAACTCTTCTCTCTATAACTGCATGGGGGCTGTACGATGAGGAACATCAGAGCAGAATTAAAAAAGCTAGAGACACAAGAATAAATGAACCATAAACCAGTAATATAGTAGTAAAACTAGAAAACATTTCCTAATCATTAAAGGAATCTGGAGCTGGAAACTTTGAGCTACTTTTTTGTCTGTGAAAGGCATTCTATGAGATTATGTCTGCAGAGGACATCATGAAGTGACTAAGACAATCCTCCTATGCATATATTCCTAAACTTTTGCTTCCAACTCTACACTGAACCAAAAAAATGAGTTTTCTACTAGCAATTAGTAGAAAAACTGGCTGCTGTTAAGGTGGAAATAGGATCCCTTTTTAATTTTTTTCACTTTCTCTTAGGAAGAGAAAAGTTGTAGATGAGAAGTCAGTATGGGACTCTCAAAGGTTTTGTGTATGACAGGTCTCAGAGAAAAAGAGCAATTGTCTCCATAGCATTATTTGAGATCTTCTGAGCGAAAATAATACATACACTACTACAGCCTGGCAGCCTGGAGTCTGTTTTGCTGGTAATCTCTTGCATTTCTATATGGTAGATATCAACAAAGACATAATAGTAAGCAACAGAATGGAGGGAAGTATAACAGAAGGACTGAAATCCTTAAATTCCCTTTTTTCCTACAGTCTTTTGACAATTTTCTTCCCTAGCAAGATCTTCAGATTGTTAGAAACTCACAGCCTTTCACTCTTTTTTTTCTGTATGTACTTTTGCTTCTTATTCTTTTCCACCATTCTGGGGGTTGCTCTCTGCTTTCAAATACCTTCTCAGGAACTGTAATTTTTAGCACAGAGCTCAAGCTATACCTCTTTTTCTCTCTGTCCTTATTCTAAGATTAAGTGATGAAATCTGCTTGCAATTATCAGCCAATTACCTTCACTTGTAAAGCTCTTTCCTCCCACCCGCTTTCCTTCATCTCTTGTTATGATCCTTGTTTCTCTGCTTTGAGACATAGATCATGTCTATGGGTCTGAAGGGACCCTCATAAACATACAGTATTATATAAATAGGTCCTAGTGAGGATGAAGCAGTAAAGTAAAATTGTCTTAGATAATTCTCCATTTTAGACCTATGAGAAAAATTAGTCCAGTTTTAATCATTCAGAATAATAATAAAAAAAAGAGGACTTTAACAATTCCTTTCAAATATTGAGTTTTTGCTTATTGCTGTATTTTCCAGCCTCCGTAGAGAGGGATATCATAACATATTTACCTGCATCTAGGAATGTTTTGTCTAACAGAACAACAGCTTTAGGAACTTTTATTCACATTCAGATATTTACATGTACACTAAAAATGAAATCTCTGATCTGTGCAAAACAGGGTTTTGTTGTTGTTTTTTGGGGGTCTGATTATTTAGTCAGACAGAGTACCGAAAATAACAAAATCAGGTCAAATAGCCTCTCTAAGCCGGCTTGAAATTCAGTTTAAGGGAAGGATAGTGTACTTATAGATTGTTTCCCTTGCAGGATTCTTTCAATACATGGCAATAAAATACATAATGAATAGAATTTCTGTTTGTGAGATTGGAGGATGCTTTTATATACATAGCAAATTTACTCTAGGGAACAAACTTGTACTAAGATGAGGCTATACTAGGAAATTTAATTTTTTACATCTCAGATTTCTGGTTCTCTGAATTTTTTATTATTTAGGAATAATTTTATTTAGCCTTCATTTTAGTTTGTTTTATGATCACTTGCAACTCCTTACACTGACATTTGTCAAATGCTCAAGTAATAACTGTTCCCAGTTCTGAATTACTATGGCTATATCGTCTGTATATTAGCAGACAGATATTAGCTGATACCCCTATACTGTCTTGATTCCATTTTCAGTTCAGAGTTATTTAATGCTTTTCTTCCTCCCAATATATGCAGGAAATAAATACTTTCTGGAAAAAGATCCACAGCACCTTGGTGTTTCAAAATTGGCAAACTCTGACTGGGAAAGGTATTTTAAAACTGATTTGCAAACAACTTACGTTATTCCCCTCAGCACCTTTAGCAGGGCTCTACATTTGACAGAGGTTAAGGGAACAACATTTAATCTATTTAAGATTTCAAGGTTTGACAGCTAAACATGGGCCTGCTCTAATTGGCCATTTGCATCTTCTTAGCTCTCTGTAACGGTGAAATGAAACATACCCTGCTCAGTCTTCCTGTGCTAAATATTTAAATTTGAGCTAAGAGCATGTATCTGATCACAGTGGTAAGTCACAGGGGGACCATGGCTGTGATTTACTGTATGATGTGCCCACATTGATTTAGCAAAGTGCTTAGGAACTTGCTTAAGTCCAGCTCAGCTGAAATGGAGTATTTTTCTCTGAATGAATAAGTTGATTTTTATGTGGACTGATAAACTGGGGCATTGATGAGCTACTGGCAGAAACAGACCAAAAATGTCATATTCTTTGTTTCCCCACTTCACCTGCTAATTCTTCCTTGAGATACATTGAGAACAACTCAGTTCTAGTAGCTATCAACAGCAGTAGTTAATTTTGGACAGATCGTTTAAAATAAAAACTTCTACCCATAACACTTCATTTATCAATGTAAAACTTCACTGCCTCTTTGGTGACATCCTCAAATTATGCAGAAATAAATTAGAGGCATGTAACACTCGTTTATTAATCCTATTTTTTAGAGGATGTTGAAGGGAAAAAACGTGATTTTAGTTTTACTTCAGAGAAGGCAACTCACCTGAAAAGGCAGAAAAACACCATTATTAAAAGAAAAATAGATCAGAAAGAAAAATGGGAGGAGAGAGGGCACAGTGCAGAACTGTAGTGCCCTTAGGTTTACCTAAGAATCTCCACTGGAAAACCTGTGTTATTTTTCAGCCGTTCGTGAAGCGTAATGCATACCCAATCGCTCATGACCAGCGCCTCGGGATCCCCATCATTCTGCCGCCGCCGCATTGCTGAAGTGCCAACAGTTGAGAGCAAACCAAGGCAGCACATTAAACCCTTGAAGCTCACTTGCGTCTCCTTGGACCAATATTTGTCAAACGCTCACTTAATAACTGTGACCGATCGTGTGCCACTGCAGCACCGCGTACGTGGGGAAAGTGGGAGCGCACCGGTCCCACATGGGGACACGGTCTGTTCGGCAGCTCGGGCTACCGAGGAACATCACATAATTGGATACCCTTTAAAACACAAGACTCCTTATAACATCACTTAGGCAGTAATTTTGATTCAAATAATGTCAGTAACATTATTTAAAATCCTTTTAGAGAAGAGCTCCCACCCCCGCACTCATCTCTTCATCTACTGACACCTGTCAAGAAGAAACTATGGGAGGAAGGACTGCTCTTTAAAAGGAATTTAAATAATGTTAATGCGCTGTTCAACAATATTCACGAGACACTTTTTTTTCGCTGGCAGTTCTCTGCTTTGACCCTCTTGTGCTTATGTAATATCTTGGTGAAATAACTAGGAGAATACAATAATACTTTAACTGGATGTTAATGAATTCATTTCATTTACTGGGATGGAAAAGAGGACAGGTGGTGAAATAATGCAAGAGTATTTAACTTTTCCTAGAGAAACTATGCAGAAACTAAAAATCTATAAATAATACAATATGTAAGTCACTGTAGAAATATAGCATTCGTCAACATCAAAGTCAGTTGCGAAAATATTGGATTCAGGGAAAGTGTCAAACAAACTACAGACAAAGTATGTCAGTATTTTAATTAATATGTTCATTAATGATCGGGTTGGAAGAATAGGCAGAAACCAGCAAAAAATGGGATTCACATTTTAGGAGGTAAAATAGGTGATGTATGCAGGAATTTGCCCAACAAAGGAAAAGAGCAAGGGGAAGAGTTAAGGTACCTGATGTTACCTGAGTTTGTAGCCTCATGGTGTTTTATGTTACAATAATAGCAATAATTTTGAGATTATATTTAATGTAGGTTTTTTGTTTTGTTTTGTTTCCCCCAAATATTGTGGTCTTCAGTATTCCCTTTTCCACAGAGACTAAGAGCATATCAAGGAGAGCAAAGAGGGACAAAAAGATGTGAAAACCAGGGAGAAGAGTTTACTGGGAAAGATTAAAGGAGTTAAATTTCACTTCTAGACAAGGCTTAAGATATTCCTGAACACTGATACCTGTGAAGAGGCTTCAGTTTACTTACCTTTAGTTATCCAAGCTAGCCACTTACCTAGTTTTCCTATGTGTCAGTCTGTACACTCCTATATGCTCTCTTACATCCTTTCTACAACCAGCACAAGTCATTATTTTGATGCTAGCCCAAGAGGGGCTGAGTTGCTGAGGAGGTGGGTCCCTTTCCACTATCTAGTGAAGGAGCCTCGCTGATCTAACAGGAATAAAACCCTGACCTCTGGACAGGCAAATCCAGGCAAGATGTATCCCCACCTCAAAGGTCTGCACTGATTTTGCAGCAATGAAATCTGCTGCACATTATTTTAAGGTAAATTTAGGCTGACAGTGGCAAAGTGACTGTGGATGGACTGACAGACTGCATGTATTGATGGGGATTGCTGCCCAGGGCTAAGCCCCATGCTCAGGGGGATTTCAGGCACCAGGCAAGAGCCAAGCAGGTGGTGAGTAGAGAGGCCAATGGTAGCAGCCACTGTGTGTGTCTCTCTTTCCCACCTCTGGATGCCTTTCAGACACGAATGTCTCACTACCATCCTGCTTAGGCAGCGATACTGAGAACACAAGATAACTATTGATGAACAAGGAAGGAAGCAAATTAAATGGCTTCCAGAGAAAACAAACAACTGTGAAAGAACATGGGATGCTGCTTTAGTGGCCCTCAGTGTTTTGCAAAATGTATAGAGAGTTGTAAGGCTATATATGCAGAATAGGGATCGTTCAATAATAAAAAGAGGTAAAAGAGAATAGCTTCAAGATACTGTGCCATAGGTTCTACCTATCATCCTGAGTGTTTGCTATCTCTTTCTAATTCTGCATCCTAGCAGGAAGGTTAGGAGAAGGAGCACCACTTATGTGAGTTTTATTTACACTGAACAAAAGGATTATTGTCTAACTTGGGTAGCATGAGATGGATTAGAGGTCATTCCTAGAAATGCAATGCAACTGAGGGACAACGGGCCCTTTTATTTTGTGCTTTGTTTCTTCATGTAAAAAAAAAGTGAGCAGAAAACTTACTTGCAGAGAGAATCCATCTGTACTTTGAAAGTTCTTTAAGATTTTCAGATTAATGGTCCCAACAGCTGTGTATGTTGTTTTGTTATTGCTCCATCTCAATCAATTACTGAGTTTTGAACTGTTTCCATTTTTCTTCTTTTCTTTTTGTAAGTCTTAGAAAATAGAAAGAGGAGAGAAAGAAAGAAAAAAAAAAAAAAGAAAATTCTCTTGAGCATATTTTTGGGTTTCAGATTAACTGAAACATACAGGCAGATGTTATATGAGCTTCCAGACACCATCCTGGCACACTGCCTGTGCAGTATAAGTTACAATACACCTCCATCCTGTTCAGCATGTTTGGCAACAGGCATTCGCGTTCAGCTCCTGGCTCTCTCCAGAGCAGAGGTTGCCAACAGAGCAGAAATGTGCCAGGTTGTATGGGCCTGTACCACAAAGAAGAAAAGTTTACATTTGTACCCCTTTCCTTTCTCATTGATGGCAATGAATTTATGTGTGGTCATTTCCTACTCTATCAGTCTTCTCTAGGAGACTGAAGTAACAAAATTGTAATGATTCATCTTTGGGAAAGATAACACTAACTATGAGGTTATCACAGAATCACAGAACCACAGAATATTTGAGGTTTGAAGGGGCCGCAAGAGATCATCTAGTCCAATCTCCCTGCTCAAGCAGGGACACATAGAGGTACTTATACATATTGATCAGATTCCCTCCCAATCTTCTCTGCTCTAGACTAAACAGGCCGAGCTCACTTAGTCTTTCCGCATATGACAAATGCTCCAGTCCCTTAATCATCTTTGTTGCTCTATGCTGGACCCTCTCCAGCAGCTCCACGTCCCTCTTGTACTGGGGAGCCCAGAGCTGCCCCCAGCACTCCAGGTGCCTCCCCAGAGCTGAGCAGAGGGGCAGGATCCCCTCCCTCGACCTGCTGGTAACGCTCCTGCTGCAGCCAGGAGCCCATTGGCCTTCTTGGCCATGAGGGCCCATTGCTGCCTCATGGGTAACTTATTGTCAACCAGGACTCCCAAACCCTCTCCACAGAGCTGCTTTCCAGCAGGTCAAGTCCTAATCTGTACTGCTGCCTGGAATTATTCCTTGCCAGATGCAGGACCCTGCACTTGTCCTC
>JAUBNY010000163.1:988876-1004661 GCA_032275445.1 Crypturellus soui | reverse complement strand
TTACCCCTTGTCCTGTCACTGGCCACGACTGAGAAGAGTTTGGCCCCATCCTCCCTACATTCTCCCCTCAAGTACTTATACGTATTGATCAGATTTCCTCTCAGTCTTCTCCAGACTAAACAGGCCCAGCTCACTTAGTCTTTCCTCATAAGATGGATGCTCCAGTCCCTTAATCATCTTTATGGCTCTATACTGTAGAGCCCTCTGTAGAAGCTCAATGTACTTCTTGTGGTGGGGAGCCGAGAGCTGCCCCCAATACTCCAGATGCAGCCTCCTCAGAGCTGAGCAGAGGGGCAGGATCCCCTCCCTGGCCCTGCTGCCAACACTCCTCCTGCTGCAGCCAGGAGCCCGTTGGCCTTCTTGGCCACGAGGGCCCAGGGCTGCCTCATGGGTAACTTGGGGACAACCAGGACTCCCAAATCCCTCTCCGTGGAGCTGCTTTCCAGCAGGTCAAACCCTAATCTGTGCTGATGCCTGGGGTTATTCCTGCCCAGGTGCAGGACCCTGCACTTATCCTTGCTTAACCTCATAAGTTTCCTCTCTGCCCAACTCTTCATCCTGTCCAGGTCTGTCTGAATGGCAGCGCAGCCCTCAGGAGTGTCAGTCTCTCCTCCCAGTTTGGTGTCATCTGCAGACTTGCTGAGGGTGCCCTCTGCACCTTCATCCAAGTCATTGATGAACACGTTGAAGATCATCGGGACCAGTACTGACCTCTGAGGGATGCCGCTGGCCACAGGCCTCCAACAATACTCGGCCCCATTTATCACCACCCTCTGAGCTCTGCCACCCAGCCAGCATCTGAGCTGACTAAAATATACACTTAAAACATGAGTGTACATTTTTAAATGCAGGAAAAAAAGAGAGAGAAAAAAAATAAAAGGAGCGCAATTCAATCCCTTGAGGGGTCCCTTGTAGATCAGTGTTTCTAGGCAGAATTCATTATTTGCAAAATATATTACAGTTTTACCCAGAAGAACTGTTCTGGCTCACAATTTTAGATTAATGATTGTGAAAGTTGTTTTAACTTTTAACTACGTACGTGAGCACTACAGAACTTGCACACCTTCTCTTTGCAATAATGAAACCTAAGGAAAGATCTAAATATACAAGTGGAGATTAAAAAAAAAAATCACCTCTTCTGCTTCCTTAATAAATTAGTACTGAATTAAAAAAGAAGATTGTCATTTAAATGTAACTCTCAAAGTAAACCAGCTAAAAAAAAAAAAATCTTCTTAATACTCCTAATAATCCTATTCATGTTCTCAGATGAAATAATAATGGCTTCTAATTTTTTTCACAACGTTCATTCCATAATCAAAATTCAGCACTGAGGAATTATCAGAGAGATGCTGCCATGTTTGTGAAATGTAGTCCTCATTGTATTAAGATAAAGAAGGTTCCTATTCATGCCACAGATTGCTTGTCTTTTGAGATATATTTTGTAGTCCATTCAGTCCATTTCCATAGCATGAAAAGAACAGAGAATTGTAATTAAGTGCAGTAGAGTATACAACACTATAATCATAATTGCTCAAATTATATTCACAATTTTCCTCACATGTTTTGCAGATGCTTTCTCTTTCATCCACATGCCACGCAGTTCGTGTTCCCATTTTGTACAAGTTGCCATCAATTTGTTGCCACATGTTTTATGTGTCACCCTGTTTTTTTTTCTTTTTCTTACTTTTATTTTTCCCCCTCTCCCTCTCCTCCTTTGTGGAGGAGAACCCACAAAGGAGGAGTGTAATTCACTAAATACGTCCTGCAGATTTCATTGTTTCTTCCTTTCTCTAAGCCCCTAGGGGCACCTTTCATTCGGCATCTGAGTTGTCATTTGCTCAGCCATGTGCTGGATTATCCACTTGAAAAGGAAATGCACCGAATTGTGCGTTCAACCCATCAGCCTGGAAGTTCAAAAAGTGTGAAGTACTTCTCCCCAGGAACAAACTGTGAAATGTATTTGAAATCGGAGGGTTTTTTTGTTAATTATGAGTGGCATTTGTAAGCCTCCCGCTGAAGGCTGCTATGGTGCTATAAGTGGTATCATTGGTGTCAATTTATAATGTAAAAAAAAAAAAAATCTTGCTTTAGTATTAGTTACGTAGCCCTATGAGGAACTCTGTTACTTAAAATTTCTAGTGCCTCAGGATCAGAATTTTTCTCATCTCTTGCTGGGATGAGAAGATATAAACATGTAAAGATGTAGATAGAGGATACAGATAGAAGTCTAGAGAAAGATATGAACGATGCTGTAGGCTGAAGGTAGCCTTGGTGACCATGAAGGATTTCTCTGTTTCTAGAAGAGGACAACCAGCAGACTTCAATATCTATGTATTTCCTGAAAGGAAAATATGTTACAAGCAGAATGAATCAACAGGTTACAAAAATAACTTACTTCAGTCCTAGACTTGGACATTTGTGTGCTACCAAAGAAGGTGAATTTTCCTGTTAAATACCCTGCTTTGCTGTAAAGCCCATAGAGTGGTCCCAAGAAAAAAAATAAAGTTAAACTCTACCTCATCACACCCAGCTTATTGCTGGGTGCCCAGCCTGCACTCAGTGCACATCATCCTGTTGTTTATTTCTTTTTTTTCACTTCCCCCTACTGCTGAGTTCGCAGCATTTTTGTGAGGTCAGGAGGAATCTAGGATACCAGATAACAGAGACTTCAGCCACACTTCTCAGTTTCCTCCCACCCAGGCAGTTTTTAGTATTGTGGATCTTATCTGCAGCTTCTATTTTCTTACTGGTTTTTCTATTTGTAGAATCTTTCTGCCAAGAAATTTGACGCTGCTGGGATTTCCCCTCGGCATCCAGAAAAATCTTCAAATATCAGTGGTTTCTATTTTGAGAAATTTTTTTTTAATGCATCATGTTTGCTAGATTTAGAAACACAACATCATGTACAAAATATGAACAAGTCTCTTCCATTGACAAACTTATTTCTCAGACCCTTTATGGCTGATTTAATCTCTCTCTCTCTTTTATTCTTTTAATGTCTTCTTTCTATCATCCTCAAAGTCTTCTACAAAAAGGAAATCAAAGATTACATATGCAACTTTTAATGGACACTTACTCATTTCAGTTCCACTTCCCCAAGGTATCTTTTGCTCTAAGAGAACTGGAGCTTTAAAGATTTGCATGTTTTCTTGAACTGTTTTTCATTTAAACTTTTGATTATTGGGTCTTTCGTTTGGTACCTTTTATTTTCTTAAGAAATAATTAGTCAAAATCAAAGAAAAATTGAGTTTTGCAGTGCTCTTTTATCCTGCGGGAATGCATTCATGTTTCCCTGTTTGTATTCTTTATTTATCATAGTTAAAGGCATAAAATAATAACTTTGAAATAGGATCCTTGAGGGACGGTGAGTTGAAAGAATGGTTTGGGATAGAGTGTGGGGGGAAAGCATCCAAGAGCAGAGATTTGATTTACTTAGTTACTCTAACAGCTGAAACCTGGTGTTTTTGCACTGGGGGTCATCTAAGTTATTCACAGAGGATTGGTTGGTGTTTGCCAGGGCCATGTTCTTCAAATGCCTGCCAGAAATGGAGTGTGTGGTTGTTTTTGCTGCTCGGGATTCATGGCTCCAAAGGGAGGCTGGAGGAGAGGGAGGCTGCTGGGATCTTGTGGTCTGAGGCTCCTGGTCAGTGGGAGTCAATGACTAAGGGATGCCCTTGAGCCTCAGGGTTTTTTAAGGTCGGATCATGTGAAATATGTGTGTTAAAATGATCAAACTGCAAGATTTAGCAGAATGAGACAGGATACTTGGGATAGGACAGTGATATTTCAGGTCCTTATCTTCTCCTAAACCCCATTGTCTTTAGTCTTAACCCTCCCACCAGTCTTCTTAAGCAGATAAGCATTACCACGCTCATTCTACCAATCATTAAGGCAGAAAATAGAATTTCCGCATAGAAATGCACCATGAGAGACATCATTTCTGTCTAGCAGTTCTTGCTTACAATTTTGCACCCAGGTCACCTCCTAGCCCTCCGTACCCAGCTCGACAGCTCAACATCTCTTCACTGCCAGCCCCATCTCAGCCCTTTCTACACTTCAAACCTTGATAAAATAGCCATTAGAACAGCTTGGAAGTAGCCCCATTTAAAATGCATTTATTTCTATGTCTGCTTCGGATATAGAGATCAAAGAGGAACTTGTGTGTGGCAACTTTCTGCGTTAAAATGATGCTCCTTTAGAAGCAAAAGTTTTATTTTTTTCTGAAATTACCCTTATGTTTTGTGCTACCACTGCAAATTTATGTCTAATTTGTTCTCTACAATCACCCACCAAGTGGAAATATGTTTCAATTCTTGTTTTCTTTCCTAGCTAAATCACGTTTTTACTTTGTAATTTCTCAGAATTCTTGAATACTGTTTGTTTTCACCATGATGTGCGATGCCTTCCAATTTAGTGCCACCTGTAACTCCCATTTACATGCTATTTCCAGTCTGTTCAGTGCCACAATAGCATTTTAGCAGATCCCAGTGGATCCCCAGCTGATACCTCCGGTTCCGTAAAGCCACCGACCCCAGCTTAGAGTGCACATTTTTGTTAACAAACTTGGAAGTGAAAAGAAAGAATGAAAAAGAGAAAGAAGAAAGGAAGATGAAGATAAAGATAATGAAGAAAAAGAAGAATGAGAAGAAAGAGAAAGAAAGACAAAAAAAAAGAAGAAATTAGACAAATAAATTAAAAAGGGAAGAAAAAAGAAAAAAAAAAGGTTATTAGGAAAACAGAGTATAATAGCACTACTTTTGCACTGCTTTTAAGTGCTCAGATCAAAAATGTATTTCTAGAATAAGAAATAATAGTGCTTTTTTTTTTTTAATGTGATGTGATAGAGTTTCTTTCCCTTGAAAACAAGAGTTACGCACACAGAATGACCTGTCTGGCAGGAAGCCTATTTTCAAGGAAAATACATGGTTCTCTGTAGTTTTTGCTGATCCCAGAGTCTGAGGTTAGTGAGTCATTAGACTAGGCAAAAAAAAAAGGTGTTTCTGTTTCATTTTGCACTTAGTCAAAACAAAGATGAGAGGAGGTTTTTTGTTGTTGTTTTTTAATGTTTTTTTTTTTTCTGTACAAGTCCACTAAGCTCTTTTTACTCTTGTAACGCATGATTGGAAACAAGAGTATTTTAGGATCCATTTCATTTATGAATGCTGAGAAGTTTCAGATACAAACATTTATTTTTTTTTTTGTATTGCTGCACTGAAATGACCTGTAATTTGACAGCACAAGAAAAGAAAAAAAAAAAAAGAAAGAAAGAAAACAAAAGAAGACAAAACATTTTAAAACACTTTTAGTAATGATGTGCAGAGATGCAGTCTAATGGAAACAGGTTTGATCTGGATTTCAGATGATGTATGTTCTTTTTCCCCACCTCAGTTACAGGCTCGGTGTGATTTGGTCCAACAAATATACCAAAAGTTACCACAAAAAAAAAATGTTCATAGAGTCAAACCAAAGTTTTCAAGTGATACTGAGACTGTGCCTCATAGACAGATGTAGTCTATATTTAATTCAAAATAGCCTGACTTTCCAAGGGTGCTAAAGACTTGCCGCTATCCCTTAGGCTTCAGTGGGAAGATTTTCATTTCACTCTCAAATTCTGTCTGGGATTAGGGAAAAAAAAAATCTCATACTACCTGAAGCTGAGGTTCACACATGTGTCAGGAAAAGGATTATTTCCTCACTTTTTTTAAAAACTTGAGATGTTTGGATGTGTCCTTCAGAGAGACTCAGTGCTTGAAGTTTGGAAATTTATTCATGATTTAGCTAAATGGTGAGCAAGAGATGTCTTCACTACATGCTCATTAATTTCTGCCTCCACTACTGGCACCTTTTTATTTGTGGCATCCGTATGTGCATAAATGACAAGATTTGGCCAGACAAAAGTGAAAAACCTCCCTTGTTCTTCCAAGCTGAAAGCGGAAGCGAAAGCCATTTTATATAAATACAGATTAAAAAGCAGACTCAGGGACCTGAGGAGGGAAAAGGGGCCACAGGTTGGTGGGGTCAGGTAATAGGCATGAGGGAACAAGATGGCCTGGAAGAGCAAAATTGCTTGGCTAGGATTAGGGCTGATAAGAAATTGCATGTCAAAGCAACAACTGGAGTTACATGGAGTTACTGAGGGAAAAAAAAAGATGCTAATTTGCTGATATTTGAGGGAAGTCAAAGGCTGAGAATAGGAGACAGAAAAGATAAAGATTCCTGCTAGGGTCCCTTGAAGGGGGAATCGGATGGTGCTTGGTGGCATCAGCCAGTGGGGATCTCGTGCAAGCTGTGTCTGCAGGACAGAGCTCCCGGGCCTCATGAAGCATGTGCCAACCGCCGCTTCACAGGAACTGCTCTGCTGCTCCCATTACTGCCTGTTTTACTGGCATCAGTCTGCAAAAACATAGCTAAAGTTCCCAGTTCTAATGACGAATCATGCAGGTTTTAGTGATATGCCAAATAAGGTTTTTTTTTTTTTTGTGACCAACATCTTTCTTCAAGAACTAGCAAACTAAATGCAAAACATATGTTATAATAAGGTTATGAAAATCAGGCATGCAACAGTTAAATACACCCCTCTCTGCCTTCCACCCTGCACTGCAATACAGCTGGAGTTCATTAATGTTTGTGAAGCACTGAGACTGACAGAAATTCCCATATGGAAATGAACAGCAAAGTTTGGCTAGATAGTGTGTAGAGAAGAAAGAAAGAAAAAAAAATCCAAAAGGCCACACACTACATAGGGAAGGGAAAGCTGCATTTCTGGGTTCCAAGTGAGTCCGGGTCATTCCAAAAAATACTGTGTGGTCACATAATTAAAGACTTGGATTGTATATTTATACAAGGGGACACACACAACTCTCATTCTCAGGAGAGCTTGACTCTCCCCTCACTAATGCTGTTCTTCCAATGCAGCTTTGGATGCAGCAGGTAAATAGTTGCCTATGTAGAAGTTTGCATGAGTGTATATGTATTAAAAGTAGGTTAAGCACTAATAGACTGTGCCTAAGACTTTGTACCTTGTTCCCAGGGTTATAGAGGATCTGTGACTCTTGCCAACAAGGGCCATGGGTTCTTGCAGCAGCCCTTGACACAGTCTGCTTTCGTACAGGGAGCCAGATGCCACAGCCCAACCTAAGCTTGCCATGCATCAGAAAAGCACCTCCATAGCCCCTTAAATACTAGAAATTGCACAAGGCAAGCTTTGGGAATTCTTTCCTTCTGGAAACTTGAAAGAGGACATCATGACCCATCAAGGAATAGGAAAAGTGTTTTTCCTATTTGTGGGTAGTTTTCCAAATGAGAAGGAACCAGTTTTGTGGGTGTAGAGGCATGAACTGTGAAGATCTTAGTTTTGTTTGTTAGACACAGTCTTTTAAGGGGACAATATAAGGGTGTTCATCTCCCAGTGAGGGATTACCGCAAACCATGCTACCTAAATTTTTGGCATTGCCTTCTGTTCTGTAGATCTATACCAGTGCATATTAAAAAATAAAAATAAGAAGATTCCTACATATGGAATACAAAAACCTCTCCAACACAATGCCTCAGTTCTAATGTTTTCTTCCCATGAGGTCAGAATGCGAAAATAGAACATCCATGACAGATGTTTCTTAAAATGTGTAATTTTGCAGTAAGAAAGCACTGAGACTCCAGAGTGTAAGACCCTCCACAGAACAGATCTGCCACCTGAACAACTTAAATATAGGATTGATCTTTTTTTTTTTTCTTTCAGAAGGTATTTCTGATTAATGTTGACGGATCACTGTGACTCTGATCATCAATTAGTTAATATTTGTACAGTACTTTGAAGATGTAAAACTCTATAAGTACTGCACATTGCTATTATTACGAGTACACTTCAAGATCCTTAGGTAACTGTTGGGAGTGCAGTAGACACTATCTTAATCTATTAATAGCTCTTTATAAGTGCAGTTGTTCACAGACTGCCAAAACATTGCTATTGTAGTATTTTTTTTCCCTCCAGATAGCATGGATGTCATGAATGTTAATAGCAAGGAAGCAAAATTGTTCCTGTCATCTTCTCCTCAGTTTTGTGCATGCAGTATATGAAAGAGTCTGTCTCCTGAAAATGACAGGAGAGAGCCACAGCCCCCTAAGACTCCAATCATCTGCATAAGGTCTTTAATTTGAGATTTGAGTGCTGGATAATTAGTAGTTGAGGTAGAATCACACTGCTTTGTGAGTCTCATGGCCCAATTAGTAAATCAGATTGTAAAAGGTTACTAGAACAAGCCTTTAATCTTACCACCGTTTTAGTGTTTTAGCAAGCTGCATCCCGCGCTGGGGACCTGGGAGGGAGGAAGGATGTGGTGTCAGGTCAGGTGTGTCACTGCGGTGAGTTGTGACACCCCATGGATATCGGGAACCCTCCCGATTCACATCTGCTGAGAACCCAGCTCCCAGGGTTATAGCTAGTAAGTGTAGCATCTGCAAAGTGATCCAAAGTAGCTGCTAAGAGCAAGGGAAAACTACCTGATTGGGAAATGTGGTGTCTTCCAATAAAAGAAAAAAAAAAAAAAACAGTGGCAGCAAGAAGCTTCCCCAACAGCGGAAGACACTCAGTTGAGGTCAGGGAAGAAAGAGGAGGGGCAATAAAAAATTCATTTTGAATCATTCCCTGCTCTCTTAGCAGGGAATTCACATGTCCCTACACCCCATCCAGTTTCTGGTAATTTCTGAGAGATGCTGCCTCCAGGGGTGCGTTCAATAGGTGACACTGAGCTGCACATAAAGGTCACCCTCCAAGTGACTTGATGTGTGCATGGTCTCTGTCCAGCCTGCCTGATGAGGATGCAGCCACCCAAAATGGGGCCAGCAGGCACCAAGGGGACGTGCTGCCAATTGGGTATGTCCAAGGCAACAAGTTGTCACCTTGAATGGCCAGAGAGGGGACAGAGTGGGCAAGATGGCATTGGCAATATTCATTCTGTTTACGGCAAAACTTGGCTTCTCTTTGTGGTACAAAAACCTGTGATTATTCTCCGTCTCTCTCTTTTTTTGGCTCGACTCTGTCCACACAATCACTATCACAATCACTATTCTCATTATGAAAATAATTGCTACCTGTATTGTCATACTGTTGTTTGGTAATATATTTCATGTTCAGGAGGACCTATTTAAACTATCTCCCATACAGTGCAAGCCTAGCATTTTCAGCCAACCCTCCTTGCAGCATGGAGCTATTCAAAAGGCGAGCACATATTCAGGGCAAGGGTATCACTACCAGACTGACAGCAAGGGGGATCACCCTGAGCATATTATATTTTAAGTGGATATTACAGAAGAAGGATGATAGGAGAAGGAATGTTGCTTTCCTCAAGATTATTCAGAGAATCTGTGGAAAGCCTGGAGAATAAATCTTCTATATCCTAGTTTTACTCACACATCCTTTTTACCGGGAATAAAAGAAAAAGAAATATTTTGTCTCTTGAGAAATAGTCTTCACGTCCTCTTCCGAAGAGCTGAGGTTCTTTGTAGTCTGTGTTAAGGTTGGATCTTTTCTGATATTGCACACCACGGCTGTCATTAGAGTGTTTGCAAAGATCCCCAGAGCAGCAGCCTTATGAAGACAGAAGGGTCTCCCAGGTTAATGTTTGGAGCCGCGCTCCCAACCTGCTCGGCAGGGCATTAGCCCCATGATTCCCCCCACTGCAATGAGTCAAGAATCAAGTGCACAAAGGATGTCAGGTACCGTGCACTTGCACTAATCAGATTTGCTGGTCACTTAGCCCCAGCTGCACTTAAAAATGTGTGTTTAGAATAAAAATATAGGATAGGCGGAAAGCTGAAATACTTGACTGCGTGTTTATTTTTTTTTTCCTTAGGCCACATAAAATGCACTTTAGATGCCAACGTGCAAGGAGAATTGCCCCAGATTGATAATACACTGTTGGAATTTAAGTAGGCTTTTACCAGAGCAGATGTTGATACTGTCACCGCAATTAAACTTTCCAGTGAAGCTTCTCTGCCTACGAGGAGTCATATTATTGTCCCCAGGCCACTGGCTCCATCCAACCTCTGTTGGCCAAGTGCAAATAAATGAAGGAGTGCAAATAAAGAGACAGTTCCTGCCCTGCTGAGCTTAGAGCCTACAAAATAAGGTCATTACCTCTCCGCTCCATGTTGCACTGCAAGGAAAAACCCTGTGGTTGGAAGGAAAAAATGGATGGGAATGGGTCCATTTCCCTGTTTTGCAGGGAACATAACATGTGCTAACAGCGTCTGCCCATGTTCCTTGCTACCGTGGTGGTATCTGACAGGCAAACTCTCCTTTCAGCCTCACCTTGTGGGTTTTTTCTGTTGCAGGCGCATACTATTAGCAACGTAAATTACAGTCTGAGGTCAGGGCTATTGAACAAGTGGGTTTATGGGTTTCGAGTTTTGCAATAAAGATGCCAGTAATGCAGGTGCACATGGCGGGTGCAGGGGAATGGTTTTGACAAAAGCTACAGGTCTTTCAAAAATAGAAGTTTGGAGAGGAGAAGCATTTGCAAATTTGGTTCAAGATTAATTTTAATTAAAAAAGAAAAGAATTTTTTTTTCTTGATGTTTCTGCCTTTGTTTAGAAGGCTTACATTGAAAAAGAAAAATTATTGTTTAACAGTAAAGTGTTAAATAATAAAAAATACAACAAAATAGAATATTTTTACTGGAATTAAAAATTCAAAATAAATATATATGTGTGTATGCATATGTGTTTGTGTTTATATATACGAATATATATATACACATATTCGGGAGCTGGGGGAATAAAAAGTGAAAATAACATTCTTTAGCTTTACTTCTCTTACCCTTTCCCTTTCTTCCAATGGCCATGTCTCAAAAATTCAGGAGTCACACATTACCATTTATTATGCTGATACTAGGGCCATCCTTACTTTGATGGCCAGGAAAAAAAAAAAAAAAAGGGCAGAAAAAGCTCCTCTGTATTTGGAACTGTCCAGACACAAACTCCCTACCCCAAAATCAAATCACAGGAGTGAAGATCTGAGGTCTAGTTCAGGCTCCTCTCCAGATGCATTTCAAACCCCATGGGCTTTCTCCTGCGGTATATTTAGATTTGCAAATGCATCAGGCAGAGAGTAACTGAGTAACAAAGAAAGAGAATTGTTTCAGGACGGCAGTGGGGCTGAAATGAGCATTTCTTCTCCAGGTTTGAATGTACTGCACATGTTATAATTAGAGTTATTAAAAAGCTTGGAGGTCTTCATCTCTTCCAACTGATATGGCAGCCTCAGCTTGTTAGTGGTTTATTAGCTGCAAAGTTGTCATTGAAAATTTGCATTGCCCAAGCCCATATGGAAACTTCAAAGTTCAAACGACAGCACAGACCTTTTGTTCAGCTCTGTGCACTGTCTAGAGAGAGGAGACTTTATTTTATTCTTTCCAGTGTCTGAGCAAATCTTTTCTGCGATTATTTTGACACTTGGTGGATCTGGAGCTTAAGCACATCTGTAGAGCACCATGGGGTATGTTGGGGAACTGGAGGTCCCTGAATCCCTTTTTGGGGATGGTCCTTACACCACCAGGGGTTATAAATCACTGCTTTCTGAGGTCCTACCCCTGCTTCCCCTGGCCGTTAGGTGTCCCAAACAAAAATTACAGTCCAAACCACTCCCAAAGCCACTTCACACATTGTTCTAAGAAGGCAGTTTTCTGTTTTGACTCATTTCTATAGTCTGTTTGGTAAACCAGAAAAGAGTTACAACCATGACTGTGCAAATTAGGGGCCAATCTCAGGCATCATGAGCAAAAACTTCTCTCTTGATTATTGACACTCCTACTCTAATTTACACATTCACAGACTTAAATAGATCATTAGCAATCAGCAGCTTCTTTCCTGGGCTTGACTGATGATTCCAGCAGCTCTGCTGAGAATCACCTCTTGGACATTTTCAGGGGTTCTGCTGGATTATTTCTGCAGAATTTCTGCAGCGTTCTGTGTATAACACAGAGTCCCACAATATTGTCTCTAGGCAGCTGAGGATCCAGCCCTGACGTACTTTTTTTTTTCTTCTCCAGACCTATTGTTTGATGCTGCTACAAACAGGAGAATAATAGAGGCAGGAGACAGGAATGACACAAATTTGCAGGCACCTCTTCGCTGAGGTTTGAATGTTCAGTAAACAGCTGTCTGCAGCTCTGTTAGTCGTTTTTTTTTTTTTTTCCAATGAATGTAGGGACTATAAATTTGAGCTGAACTGCTTTCTGGATCAGGAATATATTGCACACCACTAATAAAGCAGAGCATCAGTTCACTTGATTACAACTAGGGTCCTTTAGCTTGCCACTGCGAGAAAGGCAGACGTGGTAGGACAGCGGGCCCCCAGGGCTGTGGAAAAGCAGTCATAAACATTAGCCAGAGATGAGAACAGCAGAGAAATCCTAGACAAGCATTCTGGCTATGATCAGACCACACATGTATTTTCTGATAGTGCAAGAGACGATTTCTGAGAAGCTGTGATGGCAAGATTACAGCTGGATTTTGCTGACAGCATCTTGGACTTTTTTTTTCCCCTAGCATCATTACTAAATAGGAATGAAGATTTTCTCTTTCTTTGTAATTTGAGGCATATGAAATGAGCACACTAAGTGGAAAACAATGCTGTAGCAGTTGCATTTTTTGTCCCAGAAGCTATTTATTTCCTCAATACATAGAAAACCTCCCGCTCTATCTACTGAGTATCTCTCTATTTTCTATATTGCTTTCAAAAAAAAAAAAAAAAATCCAACTGACCTATCAAGACACCAGGGACCTGCATCCTCGATAGCCACTGGAAGCAGGACTCATAAAGGCAGGCCAGCAAGAGCTGAGTAAGGACAACTGCATGACAGTTCCTTCTGCAGTCCAAGCTAGCCCAGGAACTACTCAGACAAACTAATGAGTCCCAGTGTGGTCCCACTGTTGTTTTTAGTGCTTTCAGAGGGCTTAGCAGCTCAAGCACAGCTCTGTAATTATGTACCGAAGCTGAACCCAGGCTCATGCTGGCTCGTGTTCCCCCTCCTGTGAGAGTGGCTGGCTCCATGGGGGCAGGCAGATGTTTCCTTCTCAGATGCGCAGCCTGGGCCAGTCTTCCCTCCACAGTCCCTAATTAGAATTGTGCTACTGGAAGTGATGCAAAAAGAAAGCAATGGGCACTGGGTCATACCACGGGTCTGCAATGCACCATCTTGCTTGTCCAAAATTCCTGGTCAAATAGGGAAAACAAACGAGTTCCTTTCATTGCTTTTCTGTTCTTTCTTTTCAATACAGACTCACACATATGTCTCATCACTTTTTATATATGTTTCTGGGCAGTGCTAAAGCAAGGAAAATTTCACTAATATGCAATTATCTTAACAAAAAAAGACAAGAAAGAAAATATTCAAATATTCAAGGATTTAAATGTTCTCTTTTGTAAGATCTTTTACCTTTGTGGATATGTGTAAAATAGGTGGGCAATATCTTTGAGAAACCTGAGTTGGCCTTTGGGGAAGAATTAGACAATCCAATTCTCCAATTGGGGAAGAATTAGACAATCCTCTCGGAAATGTCTCTTTTGTTGAGCAATGGAAGTTGCCATAATTAAGCAGCATTTTGTTCTCATACAGGTTTGTTTACATTTGAGAAAATGCAATGGAACAATTAAAATTTAATAATATGGCAAATAAGATCTGAATAATTTATTCAAAGCAAATATAATGAATGTTTATGATCACATTTTTGAGACTGAAAGAAAAACCTGACTTTGAAGACTATATAGAAGTTTTGCTCTTCTATTTGGAACAAATATGTTTATATAGGATCCATCATCAATGAAAAATATGTATGTATTTGGATTTAGAGACATCCAAAGTCCCTAAGTATATGTAAAGCATGAACTCCTTTGAAATTAAACAAACTTGAAAAGCATAGAAATTATGAAATGACAAATACTGATTTTGACATATCACATGCCAGCTTTTCTCTAAAAGTCATTTTGTATGTGTGTATTCTATTGTGTAGTTATGCATTTCTTTATGCTTTGGGAATGGAAACAGTAGAGAGCTTTTTTCTTTTTGCTATTAACAGTAATGGGATCTGTACCATTAGCTTCAGTAGCGCGTGACCAAGGCTATTATTATGATTATTTGGTACAAAGGCATCCAGAAGCAGTAAATAATGATAATAATAATAATAAAAACAGAATCACATTGTACCTACACATAAAGGCTTGCAGGTTAACAGCATGCTCTGTTATAGACACTCTCCTCCCTCTGATGAGAACTTTCTTCCAATAGTATTAAATACATGTTTTTTCTCGAGTAAGTTTAAATAAGTCAAATGATACATCATCCATTCACTTTGTAAAATATTTTTTATGACTTTCATAATTACTTACTTACACAGTAAAGAAAACCTTGTTTATTATCCCTGAAATGTATTTAGTTTTTAATTCAGCAGAACAGTCTTGTGTGATCAACTGGTGAATTTAGTACACCCAGAAATCTTGTTCTTGGATGGCTGTTTATAATTCCAGGGATTTGGTGATTCGTGAGCGAAAACCATGAAATATAGATTTTTGAAATCATTTTTAATATAAGAGAAGAAACAGAGAAGTCTTTGGTGAAAGATGGGAGGAACCTTAGGACTTCAGGACTTTACCTAATACTGCTGTCCTTGCTCCACTGCTCCGTGCTGTAGTTTTAAAACAGTCACACACAGGTCTGAAGAGTGTCGAATCCAACAAAGTTGAATTGTTGCTGCAGCTCTAGGGAACGGCTCAGTGACAACTACTAAACTCATAAGAGCAGAGTCAAAGACATATGTGGACCATCTGAGACTTAACATTTCCTGCAACCTATGGAGAATGAAAGCAGTATATAGCCAGGTCCTGTGCCGTGACTAGACTGAACTGAAAAGCAGCATTCAAGCAGCATAGTGGAACCCCAAACAACCTAAAGAATGGCTGAATGAAAGCAGTGTTTTTAGTTGAAGGGTTCAGTCTGTCTTCCATGCAGATTGGATGTTGCATTGCTTATTTTAGTAGATTCATGTAGAATGAGAAGTATTGAGGCCACTGGTGTTATTTCAAGCTATCGGTAAAAATGGTGAGAGTGTCTCAGACATCTGTGGAAATTTCAGGGTTACTTTCTGTCCTTGCAAAGAGCTGCAATATTTACTATGCAATATCCACAGCAGCTGAGGTTTGTTCATACAATGAAATAATGAAAAAGAAAATAAAAGAACCAGTCTGATGGTATAAAAGGATCAAAAACAACAATCAAGGTGAATCTCTGGGATGAAGAAACTCAAAGACAGCAGGAGAAGGAGATGATGGAGAGGGAGGCTGATCAGATGATAGATAACTTTATGATATCAGAGACTACTGTTTTGGTGGCATCTTCAGCACAGTGAGAAAGTGCCCTCTCTGAAGTTGCTGCTTTTCTTGCAAGGTCAACACATTTTGCTAGACAGTCTAACTGTGTGATCCTGTCACTCACTTAAGTCATGCCAGCAATGCGCAGTCTTGCTCTCTCCATGCCCTCATTCCATCTCCCATGCTGTCCTGGCAAAAGCATATTGAAATATTGAACAGGAAAATTTCTCAAACCTGACACTAATCTGGAGAAAAAAAAAAAAAAAGTTGGATTTAACTTGCTCTTTGGTTTACCTAACTGCCTGGCTTTACAAAGGTTCGTGTCACTGACTTGGATATTTTTCTGTTTCCTTTCCTTTCCTTTCCTTTTTCCTTTCCTTTCCTTTCCTTTCCTTTCCTTTCCTTTCCTTTCCTTTCCTTTCC
>JAUBNY010000163.1:975547-988776 GCA_032275445.1 Crypturellus soui | reverse complement strand
CTCCTCTCCTCTCCTCTCCTCTCCTCTCCTCTCCTCTCCTCTCCTCTCCTCTCCTCTCCTCTCCTCTCCTCTCCTTTAATTTTGATAAATGAGAAACTAGAGTCTTCAAATCCCAAAGAGTCTGACTGGAGTAATAGCTGGGAAGGGCATGAAGGGTAAAATTCTCAGGGTAGACCTGAGAGCATTTTAAGGAAATAGCAACCAGAAGTCTGCAAGTCTCCTCTGACCAGTGTTGAACCAGATCTTTATCACCATCTCAGTAAGTGAAGAGAAACTCTGGCCATTCTATTGTCTATTTATGGTCAAACTAAGTTTCCACAAGGTTCAGATAAGAGCAAGCAAATACAATCTCTCTTTTGTTATTATTTTGAGAGGATGGGTTAAAGACTCAGTCTCCACCATTGAGTTTAGGTAGTTTGAAGCACAGACATGAAACAAGGCAAGGAAGGAAGGATGGAAGACAGGGACTGCCTTATTAAGGAAATGATCTTGATTCTCTACTTTCTTGAGTTTTCTTTATTTTGCCTTGATCACAAAGGGGTGAGCCTTTGTGATCCCTCCACTCTTCTACAGAAGTGAGGCATTAAAATTGTAGTATATAGCAGGGGGTTCAAATCGACTATCCAAGCATAGCTGTTGAGTTTAGGTGTGTGTTCCCCAGTTCATGGGTGAGCTTGGCATTTATCTGTACCTTTTAATCTACAGAGCAGCTGGATCCTGTACAGAGATCCAGCAGAATCTATGTGAACTAGCTGGAAACATATGGAAGCTTACTTCTGCCAAGGCAGAAGTGTGTTTTTGTTGTTGTTTTTTGTTATCTGAAACCCAAACCCTGAAAATCAAAAGCATAAAATTTATCTTCATAAACAGAGCAGTAAATATGTCTTTTTAAAGTTTCTAAAATCACAGAGCCACCATGACATTAGCTGTAAGCACCTCATCATTTTAATCCAGGACACACTGGTGTCTCACATTAAAACTCGAGGCTTGACCTGTGGTACCAAATTTGATAATATTGATCATGTAATGTTAACCGCCTATGGCTACTAAAGCTCATTGGCTTACTAACAGTTCTTTATTAATTACTGTAAAGTCCAAAAATAAAAGCTCTAAGAATCTCTTAAGTATACATCATAAACCATTTGCACAAGCAGATAGTGTCTTTTGTAAAGCAAGAAGTCTTGTGTAGCAAAAATAAACAACAAAGCCTCATCAAAATCACACTAAGAAACTCTCTCTAACTATTCCTCCTCATCCCTCACGACTGACTCTTGTGCTTTATTCTACAAATCTCCTGGTTTTAGCTTTTTCCTATCTGTGAGCAAAATGCTGCCTGTAGATGTGGAGATATCTTTTCTCTCTATCTGCTAAGGCATTTTCTTTACTGTACTCTGGAAATCTGCCAAAAGGGAAGGAGATAACACTTCTGAACACGAGGTGGATGGCAGACATAAATCTGACAGAGAGATGGGCTATGGCAGCTGACTGATGATGCAGAGATTTCACAAAGACTGCTTTGTTTATTTTGAGTTTGAAATTTTCTTTTTCCATTTGTGGCCATTAGAACAAGGATAGTTCAAATTACTCATCAAAGAAGCACAGACATGTTTTTTTTCAACTGTGCGAACTTTGTCTTTTTTGTTTTAGCAAATTTTAATTAGGTCAGATCCTACTGCTGCATATGTGGATTTGCTGGGGAGATAAGGAAGGGTGACAGAGGTAGTCAGCTTCTGCTCTTGTTAACAATGGCCAATTGTATCTTTACTGGCTGCATTTGACACTCACATAGCTGAAGATCTTTGAAGACTGCCCAGTGCCTACTCTTTGCAGTGGCATTTGCAACTAGCTCACATTTTCCTTCCTTAAGGGTAACTTGAAAGGTTGAAGGTCTGGGTCATTAATCATCTTGCTTATGTGATAGGGGCAGAGTGAAAGAGAGATTAATGATTTCAATCTGTGTAGCACTTTCTCATGGATGGGATGGATCAGCCCTTCCAAATCAAGCAGGATGCACCTTACTAAACCCACTCTCGTTGTTGACTCTCTTATGTGAAATATCCATTCCAGCAGTGATGAGGTTTTGATCCTAGTGAATCTTCAATGCATGGCTCGGTGTTCACTGAGGGATTTCTTGTTAATTATGGTGCATTTGCTTTGAGGAATAAATACAGATAATAATTTGACTAGATAGGACTCACTGTGCAGGGGCTGCTATGGCTGGGAGTTTGCTCTTGGAATCTTTGAACTAGGGACCAAATCCACCTTCCAGCATCTAGTGAGGGTCAATGGAAAGGCTTTGACCAATCCTTCATCAGGTTCTTCATGAAGAATAAGGATTAACTCCTTTACAGAAGAAGAGAAGAGAGAAAAGAATAAGCTCTAAAAGCAGTTCAAGATTTTTTTCCTTTTTTTTTTCTGAGGGTCGCTTTAGGCATCATGTTAAACAACTATGTAAAAATAGCCTCTTGTGAATTACAACTGTTTTATATTTCCTTTTAAATAAAGATTTGGCTCTCTGCCCTAAGTAGTATGGAGGATTTTTTTTTTTTTTAGTGATTATCCATTAAATTACAAGCAGAATGTTAGGCTTAAGTATTGGCTTTCTTCCCTAGGGAAAAAACTGATGTATTCATGTCCAAGGTGGTGTGTCTTACTCTCATTCAGCCTTTTTTCCCCATTTATGCCGTGTTTAATCAAGCTTCATGTTTTTTATAGTGCTTAGCTTGGACAAATAGCTATTTCTAACTCTTACTTAGCAATTTATGAGAAGAGGCTATGTTTCAAGTGTTCAATGAGGTTACGTTTCATTCTTCAATTTTTGCCCTCTGCACTCATGTTATAAATACCATTGAAAAGTCTTCCTAGTTTACATATGTTATTTCGGTTGAAATCACATAACTAAATGACAGAATGACAGCGTGGATGTGCATTAGCCCAAGTAGGTCAGTAACAAGAATGGTCCTACCTGCAGAGGCTACACACCAACATCTTCTCGTAGCGTATGCCCTAAGGGAGAGAGAGACTCATGGAGTTGCATTAACAGCCTCTCTACAATTTGGGGATGACAGCTATAGAAATGTAGCTGTACAAGCTGAAGAAGTCAGCCTTGACTTGCTGGCAGTTCCCATTTTATTGTGGCAGTGGTGGTGTCTACAGCTATTTGATCGACCCCAAAATAGAGCAGGGACAAGTAGCCCAATCCACAAGTAGCTAAATCCACCTCTCCTGCACTGCTCCATGAATCTTGCTAGGAAATTTCCATCCTGCACTACCCTTCAGTTTGCCAGCAGTGTTCGGGATCACTTTCAGGTCTTGTCCCACTGGATGCCTGGATCCAGCTGAGCCCAAACGTGCAGCTCCACAGGCAGAGAAGTATTTTCTTGATTTAGGTGCTGGTCACTTTTCGCTGAAATAATTGTGTTAACATCCTTTCTGTTGTCTGTATGAGCTTTGCAACACTTTACCAATACTTCCTCCATTTCTCTCAATGGGTTTTTGGAAAGGTTTTGAGCTGATCTGCCAGAGCAGGCGAAGGTGAAATAGGAGGAATCATAGAAATGGTAGAACTGGAATCCAAACCCTTGAATTCTGTTGCTGCCTGGAAAAGTGAGCAGCAAGAAAAAATAAAATTAAAAAATAGGATTTGTTTTAGAGTGCAAGGTAGAACTATACACTGTGGGGATTAACCAAAAAAAGTCACAGCACAGTGTAGACTGAATAGCACAAGGAGCAGGTTTGCAGCAGGAAAATAATTCTGTGTTTGTGCATCTTTTACACAATGCTTGCACCAGATTTGTGGTAAGTCTTGAAAATCCATGTGCCCTGCAACATGTCTACAGCCTTCCTTGTAACTCAGGAACAGCTACCTGGTGTTCCATTTTGCCTGACTCCAGACGGAAGGTAAATATTTTCTTTCAAAATATCAAAAATAACTTTACCAACAGTTGAGTGTTTCTCAAGTTAAACTCTTAATAGAACATTTCTGTCAAAAACAATTATATTAATTAAAAAAATAGATCTGTTAAGCATTCATCATACTGATTTTGTAATACTGTTTATAAAAAGAAAATAAAAAATAAATAGGATTTAGAAAAGCAATTAAAATAAAAATAAAATACAAATAAATGTGATTTAAAGAATTTGGAAACATGAACTAATGAGCAGCAGCTACATGAATCACGGATCTATGTCCCGTGAGCCCACTCTGTTTCCCCTGTGGAATGAATCTGATATCCTTGACACTGCAGAGAGCGACTCCTCACCTCTGTGGCCTTGTCTTTTATTAATTACACACCAGTTTTATTACAGTAGTGTCTAGGGACCCCATTAAATTTGGGATCTTCAGTTTACTAAAAATGCTTAGAAATGGAAGAAATCATTGCTCTCCCAAGGATGTTATTGTAGAAAAGAGGAAAAAAAGATGCAGATGAAAAAGACGGATCAGTGTCAGATATTTTTTTTCTTTTAATTTGTATATCATTTTGAGTAAATAAGTTCCTAGAAATGGTAAACTGAGAAGTGTCATTTTGCTTTTAGCAGCCTTTGTAAGGAATCACCTATTTTTATTAAACTCAGCATTAAGGTCTCCTGAGATGGATGGTCATAGGTTATAATCCCCGAGCAAGCTAAAATTGGGGTTCAAATGCATCTGGGAAGCAACTGTTCTAAGCCTTCTCATGAAAGCAGAAAGGTTACGTGGTACCACCTGGAAGGCACAACTGATCCCTTTAAAAATAAAACAGATCTGTTAAAAATATCCATGGAACCTCTCCATAATTTTTTTTTTCACCTCAATCAACTGCTGATAGACATCATTGCATTTCCTATAGTTTCTAAAGGAAATTGCTGAGCAGTATCAAATAACCTGATAATTCTGTGAATTTGCCTGTGCTTTGAATCCACTGCTTTTTAAAGAACACTTTTTTTGTTCCAATCAATATAAGATCCACTCCTGATTTTCTTGGGTATGTTGATACCAGAAATTGAGAAACAGCAAATGTCTAATTTGGCAAATAAGTTATTTCTGTTATTTTCTTCCTTTTTTTTTCTCCTCAATTTAAACAGAATTCAAACTTTTAAGTGAGAGTGGGAGGTGGTGGCACTTGGGGCAACACAGCAATATCAGTGGGTATTGCCATTTTGCTTAAAGATAAAGACAAGGATGAAACAGTATTTACTCTTCCCTGGTGACTGATCCTGCTACCTCTGGGAAGTATATGGTCTTACTTATTTTTAAGCAAGCAGAGAGATTCACCTGTAAAGGTTTGAGGGAGTCTAGATGTATAGAGATCGGTTACACCACAGTTATCGTGCTGAAATGGGGTGCGATGGCTGCAGTTATGTCATATAATTGAGGGGAGACACTGGACTATGACATACGGTTGCCCAGCCTAATTACTGAGTCATTAAGGATGTTTTGAGCAAGGGTTGAAAGGTGCCTCTCCTTTCAAGTCGCTCTCTGCCCCTGGTTCTCCTGTGGTCGCTCGGTTTTCCCACGGTCAGCATTTTCCTCCTTTAAGTCCCTTCCCCACAAGCCAGACTTATCCCACCTTCTTCCCTATAAGCTGCAATCAGCACCAGGTCAAAGCAATTAATTTGCTTCAAAGCGCTGTAGCCGTGCAGACCCATATGGCTGCTTCCCATGTGACTCCGTAAGCTAATTAGACTTGACTTTATTTTGCCCTCTTCTGTTTTCCCCATCTGAGGATGCGGTTCTCCAGTGCCTCAGACTCTACACCCATATGGACCCCCTCTGAAGTCAGCTTCTTGCCATGCAAAAGTTTTCTTGTGTATTCAGCCCAATTCTGTCCCTTTTTTAATTTAATTACATTATTTCAATTGTGTTGCTTTATGTCTCCTTAAACAGCAGGGTTTGGCACAGGTACAAGAAGTTTATAGCTGAGTAGATTTAAAGGGACCACTGTGACCAACTCTGTAGAAGAATGGCCTGTGTTTATTACCATCACGTTGCAGAGCTGGTTCTAGGGCAGACAATCAGGGCATTTTTCCTCCAGGACAGCTCTAAGTGTCTGGGTCATCAGGCTAAGGTAGATGGCAATGGAAATTATCCAATGTAGTAGGAACTTCTGCTAGGAGGAACCATTAGACTGATGCATTTCTGCCTTGCAAATCAGTTCTGCGCTGCGGTTTTCTATCAGCAAGGTGAAGATATACAGGAATTCAGTTCCTGATCAACATAATGGCCATGGTAGAAGCTCCAACAGTAGACACAAGTTTCACCTGCAAATATCCTTTTGCTAGTTTAGTTTATTCCATCTATAGGAAACTAATTTTATTTCATAGGTAGACAATATAGTGTTGTTTGTTAAATGTAGCTGGAATGTGTTAGGAACCATTATAGCAGCCTTTTTGCCCTGGCAAAACGTTCCTGAGGTTGACACAGATGAAGTGGTATTTCATGGGGACTTCATCTGAGTAAAAGACATCACTACAGTTAACTAGATAAAGGATGGAATCCACAGGACGTCTATATTCTTCTGTATTTGACTGGAGAAACTGTCTTGCAAAGGTGCCGATTACAGCATAAAGGCTGTCTTTAAGGTCAGTAGCTCAGAGACAGGGATCTATTATGTAGCTGCCAGGAAGAGATGAACCCCAGCCTTTTTTATTTAATGTCATGCCAAAATTAGGATGTAAATCTCATCACTGCTGTATTCCTGAGTAGGGCTCAGTATTTAAGGTGATGGGCACAAGCACAGAGATATGATGGAGATGGAGGCTGTGTTTGTTGTGTTTATTTTGTATATGGTATTCAGCGCTGCAGAAACGAAAGCTGGAAAGACCTTCATTTCATCCTCATGACCTTCCACTGCAGGGCTGAACCCTATATTATATTTCCCAGCCTTTTGTGCATTTTACTTTTTAAATGCCTTGTTGAAAGGTCATAGTTTGAGAGGTTTCTCAGAATATGAAGTTTTCTCTTAGGCCAGATAAAAAGAAGAAAAAAAAATTCTCTATATTTCACCTTTTCTCCAAACACTTTCTCTCACTCTTGCAGTATCCAATGGGATCCTGAATGTTGCCAAATCCTGCTGAAGTGAATGGACCACTACATGGCTTCTGTAACTTGCCAAAATTGACTTTTGATATTTACAGGCTGTGTGTGTTGTAGAGTGGATATGGGTATAAAAAGCTCTGCAGTTTTGGTTTATTGGTTTATAGTTCCAGAAACTTGAATCAAATTGTTTCAGTCAGAAAAAAAAATCTTTGACCTGTCACATCACTTTTCATTTCAAGATCATTTAAACCTTTTCTAAAAACACTTTTTAAAGAATTGAACTGAGTTTTGGCAGGAAACATCATTTGGAACTGGATAATCAAAGCATATTGTTTTAATGTTGAAAAATAGAGTACTTTTTTCTTCTGCCCTTTTCAGTTCTTTTTAGATTACACGAAGTTGGGTTTTAACAGAAAGGGCTAAATAAATGTGGAAATCTTCTGACCTGAATCTGCACACAAAAAAATTGCCTGCCACTTGTGTAGGTAGCTTTTTGCCTCTAATCCCCTAATAGCGTTATAATCTTGGAAGAGTTGGTATTGAATTTTTGTATTTAAGCCAGCCCCATAGCACTATTCATTGTATATTCAGAAATACAACCTGCAGGAGACAGATTCTACAAGAGACTCCACAATGATTTTGTTTTCACCTCTTCTCACCTTTGATATTCAAGACCTTGTCCTCCCCAAACTGTTGTATATCTACTTAATATTTTCTGGAAAAAAAGGCAATGCTGTAGCAGACACAGTAGGAAAGAGATAAAGTCTTTGCGTTAGCTATGAAATAGTTAACACTCTGAAGCCAAGATCGTCATTCGAATCCCAGTATACCTCCCATTTAATCCATCTGCTGAAGAGGGATGCAATATCGTCAGTCATCAGGCAGGAGGATTTTAGATATGCCCATAAAAATACTTGCATGAGTTCCCTTAGCTAAATGTTAATTAAAACACAGGCTTTGCAAGAAGTGGCCTGGGAGCTCCAGTGGTTTCTTTAGCTTTGCTATGTTAGTAAAAAGACTCTCCCTAAATGGTATACTTAGTGTTATGCCTTCAAGCTACAGGATGGGTGGTCACAAGATCTGACTACTATTTCTCCTGTTCTGTGGAGCGCCCTATTTACCTTCCTTTTCCCTCAGATTCCTCATGCAAGAGACTTGTCCAATGGTACCTGCCTCCCCCTTCAAGGGCATCATGAGGCTTAAATAAGAAGGGCTTGTAAAGTGGTCTTAAATCCTTAGGTGGACAATAGATCAAAAATGCAGCTATGGAGTCGGCACACATAAAACATATCCCTTTGGGCAACTTATTCTTGGGGATATTATTGGGGAGTAAAGATTGTTTCTAATTGTTTCCCTCAGCTGAGTCCATCAGCACCATTAGGTACAAGCAGGCCTTGAGTATTAGGGGCCAGAAAGCATGCAACGATCAAAATAGCTTTTGTAGTTCTCATAAACACTAGAATCAGAAAGACTTATCTGGAAAGTTTTCAGGATTTTAGCTCCTCTGCTTATTAGGGGAAGAAGCCAGAAATAAGTTAAAAATCTCCTTGATATTTTCCACGATGGATTCAATTTGTTTTCATTTTGCAAGTTAACAAGGTGATTTCAAAGGGAATGCTTTCAGGGGGTGTGTGTAGGAGTTGGCATGCATTTCCTCTTTTATGCTCTCATGTATATAGACACTGTAATAGAAGCCATAATGTATACAATGCAATAATAATCCTGTGCAAACAACCTACAAGGCCCAGAACTCAACGCACTTCATTTAGGAACAAATGACTTTCTGCATCTTCCAGGGCCTCAAATCCTGATTTAGAAAAGTGTCTCCCATCTTATTAAAAATGTACACAACTAATTATCCCATGCAGAATTTACATAACAGAATAGTGTCACTGTAGCAGATCAAGCCAAAGTAGAGAAAAGGAACAGTACCAAACCTCCTCGCTTAATGAGTTTTACTCTTGACATAAGGAAGTGCTAAGGCTGTTTTCCCCTATGTTGACCCTCATTGGTCATATTCCCTCATTCACTATAGCATCATATGGTTAAGTATTTGAACATTTAACCTTAAAAATGCAAAAACATTACTCCTTTAGTTTGTGATCAACATTTATAATTGGCCCTGAAGGACTAAAATTATTGATTATAGCTGAAATGGTCCAACTGTGATACAAAGTAGGAAATTACTTGTGTCATCGACTCTCTGCACATGTGACTCCTTCCAATGGTTCTTAGCATGTTCTTAAACGTTATACCCCTTTTTACATGGAAGAAAAAAAATCCTCTTTCTGTTTTTAGACAATTTAACACTTGCAATTTCAGATCCCCATTGAGGTTAAGTGGAATGGGTATCCTGGGGGATAAACTGTCTGCCTTAGGTTTGGGAGGCTGTGAGTTGAAACCATAAAAGGTTTTCTTTATTGAAAGTTCTGTGTGTCTGTTTTCCTCTCACTGTAATATGGATGACTACATTCACACTATGTAATTATCTTTATTGCCTATAAACAGGCTGCATCTTTTTTTTTTTTTTTTTGTCTGGCAAAGAGGTAAAACCTATAGTAAATTAAGCCTGATTTTCATGAAGTTCTGTGTACATTTAAAGCTCAATAGGTGTTTTGTTTGAACTCTCTAATCCTTGAATAAAATACTTAATTAACCTCTTTGGACAACGTCCATAATATGTTTCCATTAAATTCATGAGGCTGTGTGTGTACCAACTGTTGGCTATTTTACAAGAAAATGTTTGTTTCTGCCTCCCAAAATGCTCCATGTAATCTAGTTGATAATCCTAGATTTGGATGATGCCATTTCTAGCCCTGTATTTGGTGTTTACAAAAAAAAAAAAGAAAAAAATATTCTTCATGTGTTCTCTTTATGTTTATTCAGTTCCGGAAGCAAAAAAAGAAGTTCTCTTTAGTGTTTGTGTGTGTGTCTGTGATAAGGTGGTTAGCAATGCAAAATGCTTCTATTGCAAGAAGACTGGTGGTTTCTTCCACATTAAACCCCTCTGTCTCATGGACTAACAGTTCAGGATGAGCTTCCTTATGTATTTCATCCCTTGAGACATGCTCATTCCTACCTCCCCAAATGCAATTCCCTTCTGTCTTGGCTCCTGCACTCTTCCAAAGGAAAGGAATATAAAATGTCCTTGTCCGAGGCGACTAGAGGAAAATGTTTTCTTCTTTCCCGCCCGCATATCTGGAGTATATTTGTACCTGTTTGGAAACTGCTGGCTGGATGAGAGAGAAGATGGGTAGAATGGAAAAGAAAAGAAAACTGATAGGCATAGTTATACAAATCAATTAGGAGGGAGATAGGAATGGGAATAGACACAGGAGATACTGAAAATTCAGAATTAGATCCTGGCTCTATAATCCTTCCCCTTGTGCCTGAATCACTCTGTTCTGGGAAGTGCTTCCCTTATCCTTCAGATAAGGTTTAAAGTTGAGAGCTCATGACACTTATCTGCAAGGAAGGGTCTGCGTGTGACAGCTCCTTCCCAAAATACCTACCATAACCACTCTTTTCTCAAGGGAGGACTGCTCCTGAGGAATAAGGCTACCTGCAACAGTGTGCAAGGGCACTATCTGGCTCGTAGTAAATTGGCAGTTATTCTCAGCTCAGTCTTCTTATCCCCTTATGCAAGGGAGGTTTGAAATGGCAGCATGTGATGGCAAGTCTTTGCAGCACATGCCCCAGAGAGGATCTGAACCAAGGAGGATCAGGCTAGCTGTATTTTCCCCTTTTCAGCCAGCAGCACTCCACTAAATATCCCCACCTGTGGATGCAATATCATTTGGGATCTATTCGATTCCTCCGGCCATGGGGAGCCTTCCTGACTCCCTGCACTCAAGGAGTGCTGCAGCCAGCCAGGCACATTGTTTTCTGAGCTCCCTTCCCTGTGCCGGCGGGCTGCCAGAAGAAATATCCTGATAATGCTCAAGAAAGGCTCGCTCTGAGGCCAGCTGCAGATTGTCAGCTGCTGGTTCTGAGCATGAGGTGAAAGCAGGGGAGGATTAGGCTGCCGAATGAGCAGCAGCGATAAGAGAAATTCAGGATGAAAAACGCCACATTCCCAGAAAACCAGGCATTTGCTCCAGATCTGAGGCTGCAGGCAGACCGTGGGTATGAGAATCTCATTGAGCGCAGAGAAACAAGTGACAATAACTATATGGAAACTATGTGCTGCCCTAAATTGCTCATGTTCTTGTCCGTGGCAATTTGGCACAGAAAAATCCTTAGCTCTACTGCTCTGCATGGATGTGTACTGACGTGAAAAAGATATTAGCATAGGTGTCTTCACCTGATCTCACCCTGAGACACTTGGGAGACTTGGGAGATGACTGAGATGTGCGTTGCAATGAGGATGCTCCTCACTCCAACCACTTGTCCAGCCAAGCACTGACAATAGCAAGGAGGTGAGCATCTGTAGGAGGATGTTTGAGAGTGTATTTCAGAACCCAAGGCCTGTAGCATGTGTTTAATATTGGATCGAGGAAGAGCCTGCAGGTACCAAACCTGTACTGCAGCTGACAGAAGCATCTGTAGAACTTCCTGGGCATCTGAGGTCACAAAATGTTTTAAGTACCCAGGAACACAAACAGGAGCAGGTAGGGACAATTCACCTGGAAGGTCTGATCAACCCCTTTAACCAAAATATGTAATTCCCAGAGCACTAAGAAAACTATCCAAATTCTGCCCACACTGGGAAACCCTTGAGTGATGCCTTAGCTCTCTTTCCTGCTCTTGGGAGCTTGGGCCAGAAATTCTGTTTGGACAAGGTGGCTCTGACACTCTGAACAGATAAGATATTTTTTTTTTTTTTTCCACTAGCTGACTTATATGAAGCTGTCTTATCCTTATCCATTCAAAGTTCTATTACAAAGAATCAAGGTGATTTTTGATTCCTGGCTTGCAGTTAGTCTCAAAAAAAAAAAAAAGAGAGAGAAAGAGAAATCTCATTATAGGAGCAGATTTGCCAGGAGGCAAAGAGGGCCTAGAGACCCAGATCCTGAAGCTTGCATGGAGAATGTGGCCTCACATCTGATTTTTCAGTCAGGGTGAGAGCCACTGTCTGCAGTGGGAAGGCTCAGAAAAGACGCCATAGGATATTCTTCCCAGGAGATATAAATAAACACCCTAACACACGTAGACCCCAAATGTGACATTTGAAAGCAAGCCTAATTTAGCCTGAATTTGCCCAAGGATTAACTTCTTATAGCCCATCAATGCAAGGCTTTAGAAGTGGATCTGCTTTTCTTGTCAGAATATGAACCCTATGTCTGTCCAAGCTTTCAGTTACCACCTTATTGATGGGCAGGTTAAACAGATCAAAACAGTACATCCAACTTTTGTCTTGTCCAGTTTCCTTCTATAGTTATTATTGCTTTTTTTTAATTATGTTTTGTGAGTTTTTACTTAATAAAGAAGACCCTGCTGAATAAGCACATATGCCTTTGGGTATTCTTCATGATTTTCTGCCTTACAATTCTCCCTCCAACATCTGCATTTATATTTCTCTGCACTTCCTGAGAACATGGGCAGCTTCTTGCCCTCAGCACTCATCAGTGGTGCTCAAGGTACTGCAACTTGTGCTACCAGTGGTCAACTACTAGTGTAAAATAGTATCCTTTTAAGATGACCTCTCTTTTTTTATTTTCCCTGTTTGCTGGCTTCTCTTCTCAAGAGAAATGTCTTCAACTTTTTGTTACTATCTTTTGCCATTATCTCGTTCAAGTAGAACTGGCTTTCTGAAAGGATTTCTTAGATGCAACTTATCATTATGGCTCAAATAACTGTAAAGGATCTGCCTTTATGTGACTCTGACCCCAAGGACTTACATTTCTCTCTGGTGTTTTTCTTTTAAAAGAAAAATGGCCCCACTGCATAGCTGTGTTTAATTACTTGCAAAAGGCAGTTTGTTATTATCAGCTCCCTGTGCAGGTGCATGTATGCACGTGCTCTGTATGCATCCTGGGATATCTCCCTTCTTTGGGGGTAAAAGGCACAATCAAAGACATTATCTATTAGATAATCACGGAATCACAGAATGGTTCAGATTGGAAGAGATGTCTAGAGATCATCTAGTTCAATGCCCTTGTTCAAGCGGGGACACCCAGGACACAGGGCACATAGTGGCATCCAGGCGGGTTTGGAAGATCTCCAGAGAAGGAGACTCCACAGCCTCTCTGGGCAGTCTGTGCCAGGGCTC
>JAUBNY010000163.1:954914-965778 GCA_032275445.1 Crypturellus soui | reverse complement strand
CATTGTTGGCCCAGCACCAGACATCTTATCCTACTATGTGGCTTATCAGCTGTGTGGTGCGACCAGCTGCCACCTCTGCAGGGAGTACAACAGAGTTTGACGGCCATGTCCTCACTCCACTCCACCCTCCATTCACTCGTCCTCTGCACGGCCCCATCAGATTATCTCCTCTGCATGGAAGCTAACGAAGTTTGGCCACAGTGTCTCCATTCTGCTCCACTCTTTATTTATTTATTAGTGTGTGCTAGGAGGACTGATTGTGTTGCCAAAGGAATCATGGAGAAGTAGATTCCACATATACCAACCATCCTGGAAGTGGTGACTATCCCTCACCTCAGGCAAACCTCTGTAATGCCAGAACTTCTGTTAGGCCCTAGTTTTTCTCTAATTTCCCTTTTCTCGAGCAATTCTCTCACACCTCCAAGGAGCTTTGTCCTTTTGTCCACATTCTGCATACTGCCTTCTTCTGTTTGAGTTTTGCCAGGAGCAACTTGCTCATCCACACATGCCTCCTGCCCACTCATGCCTCTCCCCTGCCTGATTTCTTCTTACTCATAAGGATATAATATTATGTTTTAATACTCCAAGACATAATGCCCTGGGTTATCTGTTTCTACAACTTCTTCTCATAGACCACTTGTCCTAACTATCTTGTTATCTTTATAGCATCTCTTTAGCAGGACCTCCACTTACTTCTCCAAATGACCTTTGAATTGAGAAGGCCTAAAACTGAATCCAAGTTCTCAGGTAGGGCCTCACTGGGGCAAGTAGAAGATACTAACTTCTCCCAATTTACTCTCCATCCTCTTCCTGAAGGAGACCACTATGTGGTTTTGCATGATGATAGCACACCAGTGTATGCTCATTCTGGTCTATCCCTCACAACTCGCAGGTCTTTTTCATTGTCTTCCATTCACATTGGTGGAATTCTGCCTGGGCTTTGCCTATGCCTCAGACTAGTTATTTTGACAACCATGTTTTTGTTCCTGTGAAGCACAACCTTATAACCCTTTTTTCCATTAAGGATGATGCTTCCTTTACCACTATCCCGAACTGTTTTTTTATGACAGTTTCAATTCCCCTCTAGACACTTCCTTTTTTCTACTTCTGCATAGCATTAAAGCTATTAGTTGTCAGATTCAAGGATATTCATGGCCTTATCTCCTCCGTACCTATCTTCTTTTACTGACCTGCTAGAAATATCTATTCCCAGGATTTACACAGCACCCTTTCAAAAGAGCATATCTGCACTGTTTATCTAATGTTTGTCATGAGTGCAAAAAGCTTCTTGTAAACCTCTGTGAAATTGTATAATTCCTATTTTTTCACCCATATATAAACCTATAAATGATATAACATAGTCCCCAAATCAACTGAATATATAGTTTATAAAATATTTTTTTCCATGATACCTGCTGAAGGCACTAGGTTAGAAACATTGTGGAGTTCTGGTCTTATTCCTCTGTAGTTCTTCAGACCGTCCTTATCTCCGTTTGGCTTCTTGTCTCATCCTAGGATCATAAGCTCTATAGTCAGCAACTGTTTTTGTTTTCTCTTCACACATTTACTAGCAGGATTTAAACTGATGTTTGAACAGGTGTCCAGTCATTGTGATCGTGATAACGCTAATGCTAATAATTAACCTAAACAAGGCTAATTTTAACAGACACCTGAGATTTTTTTTTTGAAAATTAGTAATTCAAAATTTTAAATATCTAGTTTACAATCTGTCTTATTTAGATTTGTTTTGCAAAAGTAGAGTCAAATTTGTATTGAAAGGCAGTAGTCAGGCATAACTGAATAAAAACCTTAAAACTTTTGTTTATCAAATGGATTCAAAATATTTCATTTCACCTGCAATTGCATTTTAATTTGGGCATTTAATTTTGTCAACTCTGTCTTCGGTGAAAGCACAACGCACCAGCTAGTGAAAACCTCCCAGTATCCTCAATATGTCTCGCTATGGGGTGCAGCATCCCTGGGCCCAGGAGCATTTAGCATTATTGCAGGAGGGGAAACCCATCCAGCACCAATGGGGAACCCAACTCAAGCACAGCATACCATTTGCAGACACATAGAGTCAAAAATGATGTGTTTTGTTCGTCCACTTCAATCCAATAACTGCAGTGTTCACTGCTTCCATGAACTTGCGCTTATGCAAAGCCACATGTTCTGCCAGAAGCAACATAAAAATCCCAGCCGTAAGCCCTTTGCTAGCACAGATCAATAGATTGAATAGATAGGTGAGTTAACGGAGACTTTAATCAGATTCTGATATCACGTTCCCTGATGCAAAGTGAAGGAAACTCTATTATAATCAAGTTACAGCAGTGCAAAACACTTTTTAAAATGTTGGAATTGGGTCCAAAAAGTGCTTAGGTCCTGCTGACCTGGAAGCGGTAGGGAGATCAGGATCATATCTGAGGAATCCACTTTCATGAGCCAATATTTTAATTGCTGGTCCACAGCAAAACTCTCTTTTATCGCAATTACAAAATATCCATCTAAGCACCTGCCTCCCATGCAAATAGATGATCCCTTTTCAATCACACTGTTTAAAGTCCTGTATTTTTGTAGAATCCTGTTCCCCAGATCTTTCCTAAACCAGGGAGCAGCAAGGGCATAGCCAGCCCAACAATGGTCAGTCAGGGCTCTTAACCCCCATTATAAGCTGTTCATGCTCAAATTGCCTATCAGGAATGGTCCTTGGCCTCTGCTGTCCCCAGAGCAGTGTCTAGGGGCTTCCCAGGAAGACTGTGTGGGGACTGTGCTGAGAGCAGTGCAGTTCGTTGCATGGCAGCACTCAAGACTGAACCCTAGGCAGGTTGGGACAGCAGAAAACAACCTGCAACCCCAGGTTGTTGGAGCTGGGTAAGGATCGAGCTTGACCAGGAGAGCCTCTCTGGACCATGCCAATTAGCTTTGTTCACAGCAAACCTTCTCAAGGTCATGCTGGCCATGAGTTGATGCATCTGAGGCAGCTTTGTTGCCATCCACACAGCCCTGGTTATGGCTAAGCACATCTGGGGGAATGTTCTTCCACTCATCCTGATAAAACTATGGATTTTTTCAAGATTTAGGAGTCAATAGATCAGAGGAAGCAGGGAGTGTGTTGCAGCAGTTAGGTTACTCCCTGAAAGGGAAAATCTCCACTCTTCTCTCTGCTCCCAAAGCTGCATTGCTGCCAATGGCTATTTAATGTAAAACACTTAGCATGAACACAGCTAACAACATTTGTGTATCTAGTTGTGTTTGCCTTTTAAAAAAATGCAACTACTGCCAGTTATAGTTGCAAAGCAATATTCACATGCTCTGTGCTGCTTTAATCAAAGACTATTTATCACACTAATATGAATACCAAGAATTTTTCCTAAAAAATGTTGCTAAAGTTGTGAAATAAAATGGAAAAAAGACCTTCAAAGCTTATTTTTATGAGAAAGTGATGAACTCCAGATGTACTAGGAATAAATCAGCCATTTCTGGCAGTCGTTGTCAGCCTTGGATACAGCATAACCTGCGTTAAATATGTTTCAGGCAAACAAGTAATTACATAAAGAAATACCTACAGTCATAAAACATGATTTTCCTCCATTATGAGCTGAATACTATGCTCTTGCATACACTGTGCTCTTGTGTACTTGTGGTTAAACTTGATGTTCATCATCTATTGATATGTTCCTGTTTCCCTGGTGTAGGAAATTACATTAACTTCCCTAGGACTTCGTGAGCAAGCATCAGAGGATCTTTAAGAACAGCATTTTGTTCTGTTAAGGCAAGAATCTAAAGACTCACGACTTAACCAGCACTGTGCACTACACACGAGGCCCTTAAACCGGCTCTAGATAGCCAGGGAAATTCTCTCATGCTGTCTCAGGCATCTTTCCTGAAAATGGAATATTCAAACACACACACACAAGGAAGTTAACATTTTGGAGAGTTTTAAAGTATTACATTCCACACTGAGTTTTTGATTGTTTCTTCTCAGCTGGCTTCAAGTTTCAGACACAGCTAAGACAATCTTTGCAAGCAAACTATTTCTACCAGTAATTCCACACTATTCTGACCTTATTTGCTGATAGCATAATTTGTCTTACAACCCTACATAAATACACTACATCAATAACATTTTCTCAAGGCTATTTTCCCCCCGAACCACACAAGAGCAAATTGGTTATTTTTCTTTTCAGCAGAGCAACAGACAATATTATAACCTTCCCTGTATAGTTCTAATGCTAAGCAGACATGCAGACGAAGTTTGTTTTGTTTTCTATTGCTTTTTTTTAAGACGAAGACAAGCTGGTAAACTAGAGCGAGAATTCATTTTTATAAAAAATCTACAATTGAACATGACCTTTTCCATTCCCATTCAGTTTGCACAGAGGAATAATTTCCAAAGGAGTGTGGGAAGGAACAATTAAAGTTAAATGTTAATTTTCAAAAAAAAGACCCAGCTTCCTTTCTAGTTTCTGAATTACCCCTGGAATACAATTCAGGTTCAGTCTCCTGGGGAAGACATTGGAAATGAAGCACTGGCAAGGTAGACAGAATGTAGAATAATTTCTGGAGAAATCAGCTTGGTCTTTATAAGTAGCTTTCTAAATACTGGTGGCTAAGGGTAGCAGCATGCTCCTGTGAGGCTGCGTCTGTTGTCAATATCTCTGCTATAGGGTAGGGATTTTTACAAAGGGGCCTCATTCTGCACCTCAGCTGAGCCATAGTAGAAGACAGGATACTCTGTCCTAGCCAGAAGCATTGGTGCTAAATATTTCTGCTTGATAAGAAGAACCAGGTTGCTATTTTCTGGGTTGTTTCTCCAATGCCAGTGTTGTTCTAGACCACTGAGTCATGTCAAAATGTGGTGTAGGTGGCAGCTGGGTATGTTGTGGAAGGGTCCCCAGAATAATACTCCTATATATAAAGTCCTAAACCTAGGTAGAGTTCCTTCATTACATGAGTAATAGGGTGTCAAGACAAGAGCTTCTGAATCCATATCAACTTTACAGGATCTGTAAAATCAAATGATGCCTGGGACCTCCTGCCTGGAGCTAAGACCTCGACCTCCAGGTTATCATGGCATCTTAAGCTAAAACATGTACTAGTTAGAAAGAGCTGAGATCCTGAAGTCTTTCTTAAAAAGTTAAAAGGAGAATTTTGTTCATAATGGTCAGTTTTATCCCGTTAGTTGGTTCCCAACTGGAAATACCAACTAATTGGAAATACCAACTAAGTTACTCTGTAACATATAACTATCAATAAATAGAATTCATAGATTTTTGTGGGCTTAAGGAAATGTTCTGACTGCATGTGCTGACCTCATAAATAAGTCAAACCATAGGAGTACTATGCATTAATTCCTGCTTCAAGTGCAATACCTAGAGCTAAAGTAAAGAATATAGTGTTTTATGAAATAAATATCTGCTCCCGGCTTTAGATTTACATCTGATGAAAAATTTGCTGCAAGCTAGGAAGTGATTCCTCTGATTAATGCTCTTTACTTTTAATTTTGCCTTATTTCCTGCTGAAATCAGATACTGGTTTTGTAATGCCTTTGTTTCCTAGATTGGAAAGAGTTCTGCTATGGAATTTCTGGGATGTACAGGGCACCATCTCTCCTTGGTGACTTAAGAGATGGAGCACGCAGGTCCTCCAGGACACCAGAGTATTTTCCAGTTCCTGAAACACTCCCACTGGTCCTCTACAGATCTTTTCCAGGTTTTTAGACTCTCCCTTAAAGCACTGATATGAGAAATGGACAAATTATTCTAGGAATGGCTTCATTAATGTCAAAAGGAGAGGCATTATAATACAGCTGCTCGCTGTTCCATATTTCTACCCAAGAACTGCATTATTCCTTTTGACTGCTGTGTCACCTGGGACCTCGTTAATAGTTGATTATCCACCATGGCCCTAAGTTTTTTTCAGAGTCACTATTTCCCAGATTCGCAAACCCATACCATTAGTGCAGTTTGCATTCTCTATGCTTATATGCATGGCCTTTGGCCATATTGAAGCAGATATTGTTTTATTGAAACCAAGCTCTCTGTATCCTTCGTCATTAGCCACTCTCCCTCCTCTCATGTCACCAACAAATACTCTGGGTGGAAATATTATTTTCCCAGTCATTTGTAAAAATTCTAAGCAAGAAAATTCTGTGGTGATTCCAAAGAAACAAGTCATTGGAGATGATCCCTTACTATCAAGTGTGAGAGAGACATAGTTTAAGCAGTTTTTAACATACTGTGCACTATACTATATTTTTTAATATTTTGCGAGTTTTTACTTTTGGAATTTATGAAACCAGATCAAATGTCATATAGACATCAAAAATATTATATTCGCAATGTTACTCTGCCAACCAGACTAGGTTTACAAATCTATAATACACGTCAAAGAATATTAACTATAGGCAGTTATTATCATTATTAACATTATTATTATTTCTTTGCTAGTTCAGTCCTATCAGTCATAGTTTGCTTTTGTATAGGTTTACTTCAATGTAATATTTTTTTCCAGTTTAGAGTCTTGTCTTTCCCTTTTATAAAGAAAAAAATCTGTCATAAGAGCTCTTGCCTTTCAAGTGATATTTTCCTTCCTTTCCACTTGACATCTAAGCTTTATTGTTGATTATATAAGAAATAATAAATCTTAGAAAAACTCCAATTATATTTAACATAGCTATAAATAAAACTATGTGATAAAAAGTATTTTCTTTTGTCTGCTTATTGTTTTGTCTTGAGAAAAAAGCAAAAAAAAAACTAAAAAGCTTTAATTAGTTGCAGAAACTAAATCTGGAATTAACTCCTAAATGAATGCAAAATATTGAAAGAATTAAAAAAAACGATAAAAATATAAGTTCAATAATATCTTGATAAGAGATGTTTGTCTTTAGAAAAAAAATGTACCTATGAAAACAGATTTTCTTCAGGAAAACAGTGATTAAAGCTAAATTGCTTTCAGAATCCTAAATACCCTCATATTTCATCCATATTCATGCATCATTAACTGAGTCTAATTATTGCTAATGTTAAAGGAATTACAAACAGAAAAAAAATGCTCATTAGTGAGTTCAGCACATTTTAAATATTTTGGTAATTCTATAGATTTCCCCCTATAAAAATACATAATTTAAACCATCTAGTCATTTTATTGTGTTGATGCTTTATGTCTTCAACACAAAGCTGAAATGTCCTAGTTCCTTCTCAAGGATCTATTGGAAAGCCAGGAGTTTCACTTCTCTCCAGGAGCAGCGACTGCAGTGAAAAAGCTTCATTCTCAAAACAAGGAATATGTTCTGATTTTCCTGTATTTCTTTTCTAAACCAATCTTTTTTTCCTCAAAAACTTTACAGTAAGGGTGGAATTAATTTCTCATAACTGTACATGCCCACTCTGTGTGGGTATCAGTGGGATACAGTGGGTATCTTACTGCCCTGGATTCCTTTATAGTCAGCAGAGGTGCTTTCAGGGCACGATTCATCTGCCTGAGTTTGGGTGTCTATTTTGGGAGAGATGAATTGCACTTTAGAAGAGTCTGTTTTTCTCCCTGATGGAAAAGAGAGTCCAGGGTTGCTGGCTCCAATGTAGGTATATCCGCTGCACATCTAAAGTGAGGGGAGGTGAATTCCCACACTGGGAGATTCTGGCCAGAATTTGCAGAATGACTTATAGTTTCCTTTAATACAGCTGGAAGGAGTGTTACTTTCCTGGCTCTTCTCACCAGGGGATGTCCCACCAGCATGTTGCAGAAGGAAGGACTAGGTTATCTATTGAAATCCACCAAACTGAAAGAGAAAGATAGTGTTTCTTTTTAAGCTTCTCAAAGTGCACCTAGACAGTAAACATAACCTTAGTGGTAGAGGAAGATTTACTTTAAATTCTAACACAAAACTCATTCTTTTTGTACTTCCCAGATATTGAAAGGAAGATTTAGTAGAAATCAGAAGCACCCTTGAAGGTGTGAAAGAAGTTGATTTTATTCCTATACAATGGACTAAACCATTTCCCTCTAACTAATATATCCAGAGAAGATTAAGCAATAGCAACTGTCTTGTAAAACTATGGAAGGTTTCTAATGACAGAAGAGTGTTGCAGATGAATGAAGCACATGGATACTGAAGATATACAAATTCAAAGTAAAAATATGGATAGAATATATTCAATGTATAATTTAATTTATTATTGGAACAATTTATATCCAAAGTAGATTTAAAGATTATGCTCTGGTGTAATAAGTGACTCAATGAAGATTCTACAGGATTAATTTCTATTAAGGTGTTTTACAGTGAGCGGCCATATAAAAGGATGCAATTTTTATGCAAAGATGTATTCTTATACAAATCACTGATATTATTCCTGTAGTATTCATTAGGAGCAGAAATTCAGTATAAGATGATTATATTGAGTACTGAAAAGTTTTATAATATCTGAGGTTTCGAGCTTCTTCCAGGGAGTGCAGATCTTATAGAGAGAACAAGTTTATATTCTTGAGCGAATTTTGATTAATAATGTTACCTGGGGAGCGAGATAGATTGCCACTACATAAAAATTGCTAATAATATAGAAACACAATTGAAAGGGAAAATAGGCACCATAGGGACTGTTCTGCTGTATATACCACCTACTGCATTCAGTAAACGTGCAATGTTATATAAATTGGAAGAGACTGCATAAATTCTAAGAAATTAAAATTCATAGTTTAATTTCCTGTCCATTTACTGAATGCACTAGTCACAGAAGTGCGTACTGCTGGAATACTCCGAGATCTACATTCCACATTTTTTTTTTAAGTATAGATTTGTGTGACTTTTAGAATATCCATCATTTTAGATGAACGGAGAATTAGGACACATTAGCATACAGCATATGTTTATTTCTGCCTGTCATGTTGATTGGTATTTGTCTTCCAGCCCACATGGAGATGGCTTCTTTTTCGGAGCAGAACACAAATGTCTCCTGTTATATTAAATATCATCAGGTGCCCAGAGCTGCAGTGTATAGTCAGTTTTATGCTTGCCTGCAAGGAGCAGTTTTATGGAAAAAGAATCAGAGGAAATTCTGCAATCTTTACATTTTTTAGAAAAAAAAATACATTTATAGATACATTTTTGAAATTCCACCATAAGGAAAATGTCAGGAGTATCTGAATCAAGATAGAATAACAATAAGTCCCATCCGCTTCTAGTGAAAGCAGCTGGTTTATTTCCGTGTGGGCATGGAAAGTGGATTTTCTATTAGTGCAGTATTCATAATACCATTTGAACAGACTTTTTCTAAGAAGTTCTTCATTATACCATATATTGCAAACCTTCCTTATGTGGGGGGGGATAGTTTGCTTTGCTTCAGCACTGTACTCATAATGACATTTGAACAGACTTTCTCTAGGTAGTGCATTACTTATATATTTTCTGAGCTTCCCTACTGATGAATAAAAATAGATTTTGTTTTTCAAAGTAGTGGAGGAGTATCCCTGAAATGCAGACTCAAGTCCTCTTTTTCTTTGTTTATGGATTGTTGTTCCGCCTGGGAGCAATTTAAACAAGTCCTGACTGGACTTCAATCCAGAAAAAATTAAACCATGACTTTTACTCTGGCTTGGATAGCATTAGAAGAAAAGGTACTGAACTCAGAATAGTCAACCTGCCTTTCAATTGGCATTTTAACAGATTAATTGCTTTTACTTCTTAAATGGGAGAAGCCATGCAGAAAAACCAATGTGTTTGCGTGCTGAGAAACCTGATGGAGGGCTCTCTCATAGGTGAAAACAGATCAGCAGTATCAATAAAGAGGGTGAAAGAATTTTATAAAACATGCTGTACATTATACATTATAAAATAAAGAAAGAAAAAAGTCTATGCAAACCATTTGCATAAAAAAGCTAGATTTAAAATGGATGTAATTCCCATTCCCAGTGTAAAGTCAGAGAGTCATAGGAATGATGGTGACGAGAGACCTGTGTAAATAATCACTGAGCTCAAAGGGTTTCTTCTTCACTCTGATTAGATATTGTTTAGAAAAATAAATAGCTAAAATTAAAAAGTGCTTTTGAGTAACACTTTTTGCTAAGTATCAACAGACTTTTTTAAATGAAAAGGATTTCATTAAACTACTGAATGTCTGGGTAATAGACAGGATTGTAGTGGCTGCTTCCCCCAATATCTGATTAATCCAGTTTATTAATCCTCATTATCCTTGAACTGGGAAGGATTTAGCTTGTATTCAGAGCTCTGCCTGTAATGCTTATGTTTTTTTTCTTCTATATATATATATATTTTTAAATTAGTTGCTATGTAGTAATTCTAAGTCAGCATCATACAAGCAGATAGAAAATAAGGTGTATTGCAGCGAATCTATTGCACTTTTGTGTTAATTACTGTAAAGCTGGGAACTTAAAAAATGACAGTTTTAATTTTATAGTGTTCTCTGAAAAAAAATTGTTCGCATATAGATCTCACTTATTTAAGAACTTTCACTAAAAAAAAAAAAAGTTAAGTCCTTGCAAAATACTCCTCGGTTCAAATGCACCATATTATAGGAGAACTCCGATGTAGTAGGAGAGCTATAAGGGAGAGCTAAATAGTTTCCTGCAAAACACAGAATGCTTGAGAGCTTTTATCCAGAGTGGCTCCTCAGAGTGACTTACATCTGTTGAGAAATGGTAACATCCATTTGCCTTTTTCCTCAAACAATGAACCCAAGGCAGTGCTAATTTGAGTACAGTTTTCCTCTTAAAAATATCTTATGGAGAAACAATAGAGCCAAAGATCAATGAATTTGTTGCAATGGAGTTGTGTTATGTTTCCTTCCTTCCTTCCTTCCTTCCTTCCTTCCTTCCTTCCTTCCTTCCTTCCTTCCTTCCTTCCTTCCTT
>JAUBNY010000163.1:846440-857301 GCA_032275445.1 Crypturellus soui | reverse complement strand
TGCCTCTGCCGAATCTCAGGTCCCATCTTTCTGAAAAACTATAGAATTCCTGTCGTAGGTTACACCGATCCCAATACTCTTTGGTTTAAATTTTATGATCTGGGCAGTGGCTTGTTTCAAAGCTGTTAAAGGCCACTGAGATGTTTATATGGACCATGTTGTTGGAGAATAACAGTATTCATTTCATCAAGCTGGTTCTTTCTCTAAACAGAAAGGGAGAATGGCGATTAGCTGTCAAGTTTTGCTCTTAGATTTGTGTAGATTTGCAGACAGTTTAGCATGGCTTAGCTATGGAGCATCATTCACAACTCTGTGCATTTTAAATGCACAATACGAAAGCACTGTGGAACTGAAGGACCATCACCCAGCACTTTGCTCCAAGCCTTTGCCCTTTTTAGATATAGTTATCATCCTGTCACAAATCTGGTATGACATATCTATAAGACTTAAATGTAGTTAAACTAGATAGCTCATGGAAAAAAAAAAAAAAGAAAACCTTTCAGACAAATATCTAATCATATATGCATCTATATTACAAAATACTTGCAGGTAGAGGGGACTCTGTGGTGATCTCAAGGGATCTCATACCTGATCTCAACCCTGTGACTGATTCTGCTGCCTTGAATGGGCAGCTCCTGATGCAGAGAGGTAGATTGGACCAAGGAGATGGAGCAGCAGAGGAAGGCTTTATTTGACAAAGAGAATAAATAGCACCCAGTCTATGACACCAAATGAGTTGCATAGATGCTGAGATGGGAGACAGCCTCTGAGTGATGCAACTCGTCAGTTTCTGACACTCACAGCTCCCTTCTGATTGTGCACTGTTTGCCATCATGGTGACCATAGTAGGTGCTCTGATAATTTTTTGCTATATTCAGCCTTGTCCCTGTCCAAGCAGCTTCCTCAGTTCCTCAGCGACTCTTCCACACTGCGTCTTACTCCCCTTCTTTTCCTTCTATTTTCCTTGTACCACCAGAGACTACCTTCCCAGTTTGAGAATGGGCACACTACACCCCCTATACCTGCAATATTTACATGAACTCACATCCTTGGGCAACTTTAACCAAAAAAATTATCGAGTGAATTGACACTACCTTTCTTGGAAGTAAAGCATTACTTGCATGTGAGTAGCTAAGAAGCAGAAAGACTGTGTGATTGGCCCAAAATCACACAATTAGCAAAGAATGAAATCCTATCCTGTGCTGTGTCCCCTTAAATGTGAGCTATTCTTCCTAAAGAATTTCTCTCCATTCTGTGTCTTATAGCTATTAGTGGCATTTCTCGAGGAAGAATGAGCCTTGATATTTAATTTCACTCTTTGAACAATTTAAAGATTCTCTTCTTTGATCGTATTTAGCAGCCATAATAAATAAAGGTTCTTGCCACAGCACCAATTCACTGAAAATATATGTGCCGTCTCTTACATTTTCAAGTAATATAATCGATATTAATTGTTACACTGTAAAGTAGGATTCATTGTTCACTATGAATGGGATGGAATATGAGTTTCATTAAATCTTCTCTATTTTCTTGTAATACAACAAAAGCCAAGTTTAACTGCAGCTTTGAGAATTTCTGCAGATGGTACAAATGTGATATATAAGAACTTGGTTGAAAAAAAGTCATGTTTCAAAAGTGTCAAAGCATAATTCAACATGTTTAGAATGGCCTTGCAGAATGTCAGAAAGAGGGTGATAAAAAGAAAATAATCAATTGATTCATGATAAAGATAGAATTGGGAATGCCAGGTTTGCACTTGGCTTTGTCACTGTTTCTGGTGAGTGACTTCTGGCCAAGTCGTTTAATTTCACCATGACTCAGTTTCCCAGTAGTAAAGCAAGGAATAGTTGTGTGCCTACAGCACCCAGCTGTTGTGAAGATCAGTTCTGCAAAATGCTTGGGTAAACGCAGATGTAAAGGAGTCCTGTAAGGCTGGCAGTTGCTTTTTGCAGTTTGCCTGTGTCTAGGAGAGACAAGACGGTAAGAAAAGCAGAGGTACTAAATGTCCTTCCAGAGGACTGATGCCATTGTGCTTTGGATGCTTATGGTGGTAGAATCGAAGGAATTTAGTGATTTTTAGTCCTCTTTTTTTTTTCTTCTATATTTGAAGTATATCTTTAGGTGGAATGAAAAGCACCCAAAGAAGAGTCACTTCTTACTTTACTGAGTGAGGATCCAAAAAAACAAGTCTTGGGTATGCATATTTGTCACCTCTGTTTTCTTGAGGATGTTGTGCTGGAGCCTAAGATTTTCTCCTTTAGTCATTAGCTATGAAATTACTGATCATTTTATGAGATAAAGGTAAAACCCAAGGTGGGAAGCTGTGTGTTGCTGTAATGAAGAAATGTGAAAAGACAAAAAAAAGAGAGGGGAAAAAAAAGAGAGAGATGAATGTAAAAAAAAAGAAATAAAGTAAAAAGAAGAGAGAAAAATAATGGAAGAATATAAAAACCAAGACTGAAAGTGAAAATGCTTTGGAAAATCAGGCTACTTGAATAAGAAAAGTTTGTCATTTATTTAACTAATCCTTCACCCTTGATCATTGTGCAAGCCTTTCAGTGGCAACAGGGGATGACTGATCCTCACTGCCAGCATATTTAGCCTTAATGTTATGTCACCTTTGTTCACAGGACTCATAAAGAAATGTAATTCAGTCTTCTCTAAAATAGAGTTTAAAATCACTGACAAAGAACATTAAGTTCCAAAAGCTACTGAAATTCATTGAATTCCTCTGCTGCTTCTACTTTTGAAGGATTGAGTCAGGTGTTCCTGATTAAAATAATATTTTGAATGTTATGATTGGAGAAAAAAGTCTCCGCTGTGAACATTCTGGAATGATGACAAAGCCATCAACCCAGGTTTAGCTCAGAAGTACCCACACACCATGGAAATACATCTGAATATATTAATCTATTCCCTATATTTACAACGCCTTGTTAATCTTGCCTCCATATTTACATATGCAAAAGGATGAAATCAAATCAATCACATTCACTACAGCAGGCACCTTTTCACTGTTAATTTTGTTTAAGACAAAAGCCACCTTTTTTCTCCCTTCTGAATTTTTGCCCTCTTTCCCTCCCACCTCGGTGGCTGTCACGTCATTTCCAACCTTTTGAAGGAGCAGAGCTCAGTAGCCTGTTCATGACTGACAGCAACCCCCAAATCTAATGTTCTTCCTCAAGCAGCCTCCGTGTTAGGCCTGGGGAAACTCACTCGGTCTCCTTTTCTCTATTTTATAATATGTTGACTGATCAGAGGAGAAGCCTGGAGGAACAATCCAGAAGCAATGACAGCATCTTATAAATACCTTGTGCTGGGGAACCGTGTGCTGTGGGACATGGCACACCTTCAACACCTTCTTTACTGTGTTCCAGAACTATAAATTGGACTTTTGCACAACCTAAGATGGTTGTATGAGCCAAGTTCCCTGCTTGTTGAACACATGTTCTGGTCACCAGGCTTTGGTGTTGGCCAGGAGTTGGCCATCACCTTTTCTCACTCACTTGTCCACAACCAAAGAATGCCAGAGAGGCTAAAGCATTGGAGGAGGTTTTGGCACCAAATTTAAGTCTCTCATGGGCTCAGACTGGCAGCAACGTGCTTAAAGAAAGTTGGCTTTCAGATATCCTTTCAGGCTTTCTTCTTGGCCAATGTAAGCATCTTCCAGACCATGCTAATGCCAGGACCCGGTCCTTTCAAGGACTGGAAACACCCCAAAATTATTACCAGAAGGAAAAGGGGTCACCTCCACTAAGCCTACTGCCTCTGGAGCTAGAGAAGTGCCTGACTAAATACAGTTATGGAGCAGGCTCTGCTGTATGGAGACTGAGCAAACACAAAAATAAAGCAAAACTCGGGGAGGTTATCCTAGGAAAAAAAAAAAAAACAGTATTTAGGAAAATGATAATCAGGTATGAAATACTGACATTATGTTCTTGAAAGCTGGATCAGAAAGGGAGATAGGAGATATGCTTCTTATATACAGAGAGTATTAAAAGGGATTACCGGTGTGACCTATAGTTGAATATAGTCCTGTCCTTTCATGTAAGCGTGCAGCTTCATGGAAATTTAAACAGAAATGATAGCAGACTTGCTATTGCTTGAATGGTACTGTCTTTAGAAGATCATGGTATACGAAGGCAAAAAATAGAAAAATTTGCTCTGAGCTGGAAGCTTTTTTCAGGTAGGAGCACGCAGCATTAATCTGTTGAGCTATTACAACTGTGGATATTCACTGATGAACTCTACTGCATAACTCCACGGAGTAGGAATTTGATCCTAATCAGTTAAATGGGAAAGAGATTCATTGTGAGTGGAGGTGGGACCAAGCCCTGTGGATAAAACACTTTACCGACAGGTAAATGCAACTTACTTTGCTAGACTTGTAAGAAATTAATGTTGACAAGAGATATGGGGTATCTAGGATTAATAGAACTAAGAGACTACAGACTTAAGTTCTCTCCTGCATCAAGGTCCAGCTGGCAGACGTTGAAAACAGGCTGAGGGGAAGTAGGGATTCTTCTGTTGAAGTCTTAATATAAAAATTATTCTGGCTTATGAGAGCCAGTGAGGGCCTTCAAGAGTATTTTTGGAGCACGGACAGGTTTTACTCCAGCTGCCCTCAGCCTTTCATGTGGATTTGGATTCCACACGGGATACCAGGCTTGGTGCACTGTTTTTAAGATAAGTGAAAATATTTGCCTCTCCTGTCTGTTCTGAGAATATTTGCATAAAAGTTCAGCACACTTAGAACCAAGAAGAGAGAAATAAGGGAGGAAATCTGTTATTGTGCTGTCAATGGAGCTAAGATATAGCCATTACTCTGAAAATGTAATGGCTGTAAAATATTGAAATTTGACAGAGATATAACCAATTTGTGAATATCTTTACCTCGGGTTATGGGTGCTCTGTTTGCCAGGTAAGTAGTACTGATATTGCAGACTGTGGACTACATTTGCAAAACAAATGATCATTTTGAGTGTTCAGACTAAAATACTCCCAAAATGTAGTTACGTATTATCAGGTACAGCAGGAATTATGAAAATTTCTCCAAATTTCTCTCTCTCTTTAGGCATTCCAAGTCTAACATCAGAACACTGGGTCAACCAAATTTATCAATGTTTTGAAAAATGTAACCCCAACTAATATAGTGCTACTTTAAAAGTCTTACCTTTATCACTCATTGTGATGCACGCTTTATAAGAGAGTCACAGTCTAACAACAGTGAAGCTAAACCATCCTGTGCCCATCAACATATTGTGGAACAGAATTAAACACATATCAGTTCATATTAAACAAATATTCCTTTCACTGAATCATCATAAGATAATACATAAGATAATTTTTTCTCCCCCCTTTTTTTTTAAAAAAAAAGACATAAGAAAGTAAACAAATCTGTCTATTCAGTGGATATAGAGATAAAAAATGTTAGCTACATATGATGAAATTTCATTCTGAACTGTGTGGTCCTTGCAGATAGCAATCTCCATGCATTGATCAGTTTGATTTAAATGGCTGTTCTAAAAGTTATTTCTATGAGATTAATTTTAAAGACTTTGGGCCTATTTCCTTAAGATACTGCTAGCAATAAAAAACTTTACTTTTCTTTTATAAAATACAAATTACTAGGGTTGAGCTATGCCTTGCTTTACTGCCTAACCTAAGACATATACAGTTTAGGTGACTATATATAAGATGGTTGACTAGACTCCTTCTGCCTGAAAATCAGAAAACAAAGCAAACAAACAAACAAAAAAGACTTGATTCATCTAACATTTGCAAATTTACATTAATCTGGAATTATCTTTCTTCTCCATGAAGACAGAGAAGTATAAAGGAAACCCAGGGTGATAATCTCAAATGAAGACACCTAGATACTGCAGATGTTTGTGAAAATATTTAGGTATAACTGGGTCTTTATTCTTTAGATAATAGACTATAATAGCTTCCCTACCTTTAAATGGGAAAGTTAAATAAATTGTAAACTGTGCTTGTTTGGTAGATCAATAAAACTGTTATCCCGTGTATAAATGCTTTAGCATGTAATTTTTAAATTAACGTCCCCTGTTCAACAGATTGTAATATATCTTTGCTGTTTTGTTACAACATGTGTCTATGTCTAAGTGTACATAAGTGCACAACACCCAACATAGAGACCTACTTCTCAGCTGGCAAACAAACGACATGGATTTTTGTCGATTTCTCTTTTGTAAAATGTGGCTTTAATCAGGACATTTATTAACAATGAGAAATGTTCCTAGCTAGCATATTTAGCTGATATTCAGAGATATTTTTTCATTGCTTTCACACAAAAACTAGTGAAGAAGTCTACTTACAGTATCTATAATGTCCAAGGTATTGACTACAGAATAAGGAAACAGAACTGATGGCATCTACATGCAATTTTTTTTTTGCTTTGTTTTCCTGCCATCTCTCCAACATCCACAGGTAAGCCAAAAACCTAGACCGTTAATATAAAAACAACTTGAAAAATAGCCATGTGAACCAGGACACTCACTAATGCTTCAAATATTAACTGTGTTTTCAATGCAGTCTATAGAAAATCACTTTGGGGCAAAGTTCTGGCTTCACACAAGGGATCTTACCGTTACTGAGGTCAATGGGACCAAGGCTTCACCTTCTTCACCTCTTTCTCCATCTCTTAAAGTAGAAAACTATTAACGAATGAATGTATTAATGAATGTTAGCTTAAGGATTTGAAGACACAGTATCGCACCAAAAGGCTCATTAATAATGATGAACATAGGAGCTTGTGTCCCTGCTCTTCACCATGGGCAGGACAACCATTTTGTCTGCTCTCACTATTCATCTGTCGTTAGTAATCTCTGTGCAGTCCTCTGGGTCATCTGAGGTGTCCAGCAGTAGCGCTTCCATCTAATAAAATTAATTCTCCTCTCAGAGAATTAATCAAAATCCTTCTGCCGCCCTCATTTCAAACTTCAAATACATTTTAATCTCTTTTGGTTCTTATGCTGTATTGGGAGGGAGGAATAGGATTAAAGAAAAAAGCAAACTGTGCAAGAAAGTCGTGTGGTGTCACAGCCAAATCAAATTCTGTGGAACTATTAATTATGGTGGTAAAACAATAGAGAAGTGTATTTCCAGGTAAACTACAAGTTTAAGTACATTAGACTTTAGCAAAGCATAAGTCCTTGCTGTCCTTTACTAAACTCCAGAGGACAAAGGTGTTTGAGGAGAGTTGTCGGGAAGGCCTTGGCTGGGGCAACGCTATTGTGGGCTGCAAGGTGAGTTTGAATTTAATCCAGCACCTGCTTCTGTTCTGATACTGTGTAGAGTCTTTGAATGAAAAACACTGGGATGACGATGACACAGGAAAACATAGAGAGGGAGTGCCAAGCTCTAGGGAGTGTATAAATATATTATAAAGCCTTGGAATATTCAATAATTCATCTTGAGCAAGGAGTCCCTCTTCCTTTTTCTATCTTCCTTTTTTCACTATGGGAATATCAACAAAACACAAACTTAGGAACTCAAGACAGTCAAACAAAAACAGAAGAGTTTAGTTTAACTCTTGATGTTCTTAAAGTTATCTTATCTGCTGTTCACTCACACTTCTCTCTGCTCCTGGAATGTTCCTCCTTTGCTCTTGCAGCCTTTTTAATCCATGACTGGACAATTTCATCCTATTTTCACGGCTTTAATAAGAATGTTTGGAGCAATTCCAAATGCTGCTTGTCCTTTTTCTCCTCCTGCAGTCTAATCTTAGGCAGTGACTCTGGCTTGCAGCAAGTAGTGCAGCAGGTGTTGTCTTCATCAGCATTGCAAGCAAGCTGGATTGCCCCATTCCCACCTCTCCTCCCTGGGTTTTATTCTCTTAATTCGGCCATGAGGTGATAAGGCTGAAGGAGGTGTCTTAATGTAGCTCGCAGGATAGATTCAAACAAACCACTGTGGTTATGTGACACTTATAAATTTATACTGCATGGAGATAATCTCAAAACAAGACCATCTTCTGAGACTTTGTGGTTGCTACCAGGAGATGTGATTCTTAGGAGTTTGGTTGGCACTGCAGAAGTTGGTCTCTTGAGCAGAAGTAGTAATTTCTTCCCCAAAACTTCTGTCTGGGCCACCCTGTTCTCCTCATAAATCATTCCTCAAACATGGTAGTTCAGTTAGAAGCACAGGTAGTGTAGCAGTGCTGATAACTGTCAGGGGTTCCTTTCTGGAAATGAGTTCCTTTTAATATTGTCAGTGTTTATCATTTCATTTCTGCTAGAGAAAGACACCCAGGACTGGGTGTTGTTTGCACTAGATGGAATAAAACACAGCCCTTGACCTGAAAAAGATCTTGGCAGTCTAAATAAATAAAAGGCAGAGGAGGCGGGAGGAACTCCTGTAGAAATGAGCAGAAAGAAGAGTTGTTTTCAATGTCATATTAGACTTATAATATTGGCACCTCTCACTTTGTTTGGGCTGAGTTGTATCTGCCTTTCTTTGGTTTGTCTGTAGATTTATTCTAGGCTAACTCTGGGTTTGAAGAGAAGGTTGAAATACATGGAACAATTTTAAAAGACAAATTTAGGAGAGCTAAAGGGAAAATGGGACAGGGCTTTGGTTATTAGTCAGTTTTGCCTTCAAGATGTTTCTTTGGTATTTCCAGGCTGATCTATTATGTTCTTAATTAGAACCTGTGCATCTGAAGGGGTTGAACTATACGGGGGAAAAAAAAGGTAATAAAGAAGAATCCGATAATATAAAATAAAACAAATCCAGAACAGCCTGCTACTGATACAAAAGTCTTGGGGCAGGGGTGAGCATCTGTCCCCTCTCAGCTCAGCCTGTTGCATTAGTGATATTGCCACGAATGCTTTTTGGTGTTTGTATTGCCCTCACAATCCAACTTTTTACATAAAGCAAGCTGGACAATCACTAAAGATATTCTTCCTGTTAGTGATGTTAATACTGAATATAATCAATATACTAATTGTCAGGTGATAGAAAAATAAGTTGCCAATAAGCTGGTGCTAGGTCTATTCAAAACTCATGAAAGCATGATAATAGTTATTATCTTAAATATTTATGCAGTCATGTAGTGCAATGATGCTAAATTCTACTCGGTTTGCCTCAGCTTTCACATTCATAAAACATCCAAAAGAAAAGCAGTATAGAAAAACGGCTAGTAGGAAGAGAGCATAGGGATTAAATTTCAAGATATTCAGGAAGGAAAAAAATATATTACCATTGATTGACTTACAACATATCCTTCAGAAAGTAAAATGACAATGTGGCCAACCCTACAAAACATGCAGCAATACCTTTGGCCAAAATATCGCTGTTAAACCATGTATTGTTGCTGCAGGTAGCAGCTAGGTGCTATTAAATATTCAGGACATGACAAGAGACAGAAGAGCAGAGAACTGTCATAAGTCAGGAGGAGAGCTGCAACGACGTGTAATCCTTGTTTTTACCAACGTAAGCTCTTTAAGGATTAGGGATTGTTGTTATATTTGTGTTTTATAAGGCTGAGTACTTTGTGCTGAATAAATAATAAAATAATTAATAATGGTAAGTATCTAAAACATGAACGAGAGAAGAAAGATTTTGGAAATTAATGGTGAGAGCCACAGTTATAGACAGATGGGGGGAAAAAAAAAGAGCTTTTAAATGTTTGGTCTGGCCACCAAAGGTGACTTCACTAGTCCTGTATATTCAGCTCTGCGAACGTTAACTAGGGAGTCAGTAAATTGTGCTTGTTTGCTAAATCAGATCTGGACCTAATGGGAGAGTAGAGAAAGATCTAGCTCAGAAGAGGGAGAGTAAATGATGTAGAGTCCAAAACATGACGGAAAAAGAACTATGTTGTACTCTGCTTCATACCCAGTCTTTATCCCTACACGATCTGAGCACTTTGCTGTAGCACATTAAGCAGTATGACTAACATCTGTCACATCAGGATATCTTCTCCCTGTCACTTTTTCCATCACCACCATTCCCCTTGCAAAGTTGGAGAATTTCATGTGCAGGAGACAATTTTGGTTTTGGTAGAGGTTTGTTTGAGAGTCAAACTCAATCCTTAGGTCAGGAAAGGTCTTGCTTCAACAGGAAAGGACCTTGTATTTCACAGTTCATCCTTGCTAATGGCTCTCGGTATCATCCCCTTTTTACTGCGTTTTCCATTGATGGTAGTTTTCAGGTGTTGATTCTGGTTTGAACTGCACTGCCATTTGTGAAGTTTTCCCTCATTTTGACACTCAGATGACTGGGAGCAGGACCAGGACATCTAGGTTTCAGCATCTGCCTGGAATGTGGTTGCTGGAATTTCTCTCTCTTTTTTTTTTTTTAAGCAAAGTATACTTGATTGGACTATGAAAAAGGAAATAATCTGTTCTTGTAATTTTTAACCTTTTACTAATTTGCATATCATTAATGTCTCTTGGAGATATACCTCTCTAAATAGATTTAACCTACTAATATTTTTTTTCTTAGCTTTCTTTTGAAGACCTGTTAGATCTTGTCTGCAAATTCCACTGGGGTTTGAAGGCTGATATTATAAATCATTGATCTATATAGATGAAGACTTGTATAGCGATGCAGCAGAGATTCAATCTAACTCACGTGATCCTACTGCAAATTTTGCTGTATTTATTTGACCTGTTCTGTGGGAGTCTCATGAACCTTGCATTTATGTAAAGACCTGAATGATGTAAACAAAAAGAAAGCTTAAAAATACCCCTTCAGTGCTTTTGATAGTTTTTTGATGTTTTCAGGAGAGGATTCAGGAATGATTTCAGAAACCATTAATGATTCAAAAATATTTAGGATTAACCATACTCCAGTTATGCAATATGTCAGGAGGGCAAGTTGTTAAGGGTAGGGT